>QJNZ01000240.1:0-113812 GCA_004155055.1 Monosporascus sp. CRB-8-3
TTTAAAAAAAAAAAAAAAAAAAAAAAAAAAAAAAATTAGAAATTACCAGGGTAACTTGCCGATAAAGATATTTAAATTAGTTAATTTTTTAATAAAAAGTAACCTATTACTTTTATACGAAATTGCTTTTTTTCGGGAGGAAAACGGTTATTTTCGCGAAACGAATTACGTTTTTAATAAACGCCGGAAAACCAAAAATAAACGTTTTCAAAAAAAAAGAATACTTACTATAAATGAAATATAAGTTTTTATAGTTACGAAGAAAAATAATAGTAAATAATTATAGCTGATAACGGCTGAAAAAGGTTGTCGTAAAAAGGTTTAGGTAAAAAAAACGGAAATATAACGTTTACGGTAAGCCCGGATAAAATACGCGTATTTATAAGGAGGATATAAAGGTATTTAACTATGAAGAATTTAATGAATTTAAATTAATTTAATATATTATGGTTATTTAATTCGAATTTATTATCGCGACGTATTAAAAAGTGTACCGCTTGTTTATATATACAGCTTACTTATATAGTACGTATTAAATATTCGAAATATAAAATCTCGTTACAGTTTTATCGTATATATATTTATCCGGGCTCGTCGATTAAGATTTATAATCGAAAATTATATATATTATAAAAAAATAACGTATTATATAAGCTTACGAACCAAACAAGTTTACAAACCGTTTTTATTAATATCTTAATTACCTAACTTTAATCGTTAATTTTTTAATACCTATAATATAAAATATCTTATAAAAAAATCTAGAATAAATTTAATTATCCAGATTAAAAAACGAAACTTAAAATTTAATTTTAAAAAGTTACATTCTATGTATAACGTCCCCGAATCTATTTTAAAAACCCAATATTACGGTCGATACGCCCGAACCGATATTATTTCTTATTTGCAAAAATTAACGCCGACCGAAAAAAAATTTATTATCGAATAAATCCTTAACTTAAATACGCAAACGTTTTTTATCCGGCATTAATACGTTAAAAATATAGCGAATTTATTATTTGCATAATATATTACGGAATACGTTAAAATTAACTAAATATCCAATTTTATTAAACGATAAAAAAATTTCGAAACGTATTTAAATCGAAAAATTAATTATTAAAAAATACTAACGTAAAACACCACCTCGCGAGCTACACCACCTCGCAAGCCGCTTTTTGGCACTTCGCAACAACTAATCCAAATAACTTAACCATAACAAATCCAATTGATTTAATCGACGGTATTCCTTTTCGCTAATAGTATCTAAAGCTTTTAAACAAATGCACGTATTATATTAAAGTTTGTTACGGACGTATATTACTATTCCCTTCTGCTAACCCGTATACGACAGATTACGCCTTAACGTATTTAAGCTAATATTACCCCCATTTCGAAAATATTAAAAACGATCGATCGAAAATCGATTATCGACCAAATTCCCGACCCGTATATATAAATGTTTTTTATACGGCTTTAATACGTAAAAGATATTCGTAAAATAGGAGGTTATAGGGCTTTGTTAAAAAACGCGTTGTAAGGTTGCGGGGCAAGGTTATAGGGCTTATTAAAATGCGTCGGGGGGCGCGTCGGAAAGTGCGTTACGGTATTATAGGATTTATCGGAACGATAATTCGATTTTACGTATATATAATTGTTAAAATAAAGAATTCCAATTAAAAAGAATATTTACTATATACGATAAGCAGATTTTTTAACCGTTAAAAAAAGTAGGAATGGAAACGCGTTGTTAATAGCTGTTAAAAGTAGCCGTCGTATACGGATTAAAAAGAAAAAATGGTAATACAACGTCCGTAACAAGCTTTAATATAATGCGTATATTTGTTTAAAAGCTGTAGGTATTGCTAGCGAAAAGGAATACTGTCGATTAAATTAATTAGATGTGTTATGGTTAAGTTATTTGGATTAGTTGTTACGATGTGCTAAAAAGCGGTTCGCGAGGTGGTTTGGCTCGCGAGCTGGTGTGATACGTTATACGAAAATATAAAAACATTTCGTAAATAATTCGAACTTATTCGGGTTATTATCGTAAAATACGGTATTATAAAAAAAAATATTTATAACTTCGACAAAATTAAATTTTTAATAAAGCTTTTTATAATAACGGGTATAATAATTACTAATACCGAAAAACGTAAAAAACCTAAATAAACTTAATAAAAAAAATAAAAAATAAATTATAATTATTTAAATTATTAATTTTTAAAATTAAATTATACCGTTATTTATTATTATAATAAAAAAAAATCATTTTAAATTTTAATTTCGTAATAACTTATTACCAGCAATTAATTAAAAAATTATATTAAATAATAATAATTAAATAACAAACGAATTAAATCTAAAATAAATCTAACATTTCGATTAATATATTCGAATACGTACGAAAAAATCGAAACGTTTTTTTATCCTTAACAACTACGAAAACTATTATTCGATAAAATTCGAAAAATATTATATTAATTACGATATTATTATATTTTACATATTTACGTATTTTTCGTATAAACTCTAACCTTTTAATATATCCTATTTTTCTCCTTTAAAACGCGTTTATTCGTTATATATCGAAAACTTAATACGACGTTATTATACTTATATCACTAAAAAAAATTTCCTTACCAACTTTTATAACGCGTTTAAAATTATTATAACGTCCGATAATATTAAATCCGGATTTGCGAAAATTAATCTTATTCCATTCGATCCTAATACCGTTTTTTCCGAATTTAAAATTCCTTTAGTTATACTTACGCCAACCGTTTTCCCGTTAACCTCCGCCGGTTTTATTCGTTTCCCGTTTATAAAAACCCCTAAAAATATTAAAGAAACGATAAAATAAAAACGTTATTTATAAAAAAAAAAATTAAAAATTACCAGGGTAACTCGCCGATAAAAATCGTTAAATCGGCGAATCTTTTAACAAAAAGTAACTTATTACTTTTGTACGAAATTACTTTTCTTTAAAAGAAAATTACCTAATTACGCAAAACGAATTATATTTTAAACAAATATCGAAAGACTAAAAATAAACGTTTTAAAGAAAAGAGGATATTTACTATATAAAAAAAATAAGCTCTTCTAGCTATAAAAAAAAAGGTAATAAAAAAATGCAATTAATATCCGTTAAAAGTAATTATCGCAAAAAAGTTAAAACGAAAAAACGGAAATATGGCATTTACGGCAAGCCCGGATATAATACGCGTATTTGTAAAAAAGTTATAAAAACGTCTAACGAAAAAGAATCCGATTAATTTTAATTAATTTAATATATTATAATTAATCAATTCGAATTTGTTATTAAAAGGTGCCAAAAAACGGCTCGCGAACTTATTTAGCTTATAAGCTTATATGGTACGTTACCTAGTTTCGAAATTAAAGATATTACCTAAGATATTATCGATTACTTAATTAATATTTATAAGCCGTTCTTATTATTAATAACTTTTTTTAATATTTCGAAAAGAATAAATTATAATTATATATTTATAAAGTTTAAAATTATAATAAAACATTTTCGCAAATACGAAATTTATCTATAAAATCGAATTTTTATTAATACCTTATAACCTTATTTTAAAAATTACTTTAAGTTATTTAAAATTACTCCGAATCTTATTAACGTTTTATCGACAAAGTTCTTAAAAATAATAAATACCATTTCATCCTTACGATATTTCTATATATTTTATAGGATTTAAAAATAAAATTTTATTTTAATAAGTTAAAAATGTTTTTAAATTAATTATTTATAAACATTTTTTTTCGAAATAAAACGATTTATTACTTTAAAAATACTTATAAATCCTATTACAAAAAGTATAAAAATAAAGTAACGAAATTATTTAATAAATAATATACTAATCGAAACTTATCGGAAATTATAACCGATAATATTAGAATTTCTTAAAAGATTTTTATTTTTTTATATTATCTTTTTTTCCCCTAATAATACTTATATTAACCTTTAATAACGTACTTTTTCGAACTTATTAATTTCCGATAACGGTTGACCTTAGAAATAAATCGTTAATTACTACTTAAAAATATATAAGTTACATAAATTCTTAATACGAGAATTAATACGTTAATTAATACGCAGGCTTATCCTTTAGCCAAGATATTTTTACATTTTAACTTAAAATAAAAAGGTTTTTTCTTAGGCTAACCGTATTTACTCGTAATTATCTTTATATTTACACTGCTACCGTATTAATAAAATAAACGTAAAATTAAGTAAAATTAATTTATTCGTATAACCGTTTCGAATTAACCTTTTTATAATATTTTATTTACGAAATATTTTAGAAAATCTATTATTTAATATTTAATACGATTATACCGAAAACGACAATTTTACCTAAACTGCGGAACGTTAACAAAAAAAAGAAAAAGAAAATCGAAAAATCTTTTTATACAAAATTTTCAAAAAAAATAAGGTTTAAACGTTACCTATTTCGCTTTTACTATCGGCGATATTAATAATTCCTAACCTGCTTTTTAAATTACTATACCTTAAGTCGATAATAAAATAATTCCGATTATAATTAGTTTTTTATTAAGGTAATAAGTTTACGATAAAATTACCGTATAGTAAAAACTTAACTTATCGCTACCTTTAGTTAATTTAAACGTTAAAAGGCAGATAAAAATTAAAAACGTTATAATTAAATCGGCGAGAATACGAAAAAAAAGTTTATAATAATTTTAAAAGGTTAATATAACCCGTCCGAAAACGTATATTAATAAAAAATAAATATATTATTAATTAATTTATGGATTATTAAGTAATAAAAGCAATAAAACTTTATTATATATTTTTAATATATATATAAATAATATTAAATATTAATATTATATTTTTTTTAAAAAAAGTTTAAAATAAATTACTTAAATTATCGTAATAACTTCACTTTATTTTATTTACTTTATATATAATATATTGCTCAGCCTGGATAATACGGCTTAAACCTAACGACCTTGTATATAATATATTGCAAACTTTTATATAGTTTTATATTTATATAATTACGTTTCCCGGTTGATTTTAATTAATTTATTTCGATTTTAATATTATTTTTTAAATACGATAAGTAATTTTTTAATTATAGCCCGCGTAAGAATTTGTAAATTAATACCTATATTAATTAATATACTAATTTACGTATTAATCGATATATTAGTTTTAATTTAAAATTACGCGTACTTTTACTAATTAATAGTATTAAAAGTAGATATTTATTTTAAAGTAAAGATATAACTAAGAGTAAAGTAAAATTAAGCAAAAAATTAAAGAAATCCTTACAAAGATAACCGGTAAGATTAAAAGCCTAGATAATCAAAGCCCGGTAATAAATATTTTAGGTTTTATTAATTATTTTTTTAACTAAATTTTAATTTTTAATTTTATTTAAGCCGTTATATTTCGAAAAATCTGTAAATAGTAAAAAAATATTAATTTTTTAATATTAAAGGTTTTGTTTTAACGCTTTATATACAAAATTATTTAAGATTTAAATACCTGAAAAAATTATCGATTTTAACGGTTAATTATTAAAGCGTTATAAAAAATAATTAAAGTTACTTTTATTACGTTTTTTATTAATATATTTACGTTAATAATATACGTATTAATTTTCGTATTAATCGTATATAACCGTTAATTTATATTATATTTATAGTAAACGAATTATATTAATAATTAAAAATATAAAATTCGTTTATTATTTAACGAGTATAATAGCGTTTATAGGTTTTATAGGTTTTCTAAGATACGGTATTTCCGGTTGCCTTATTATAATCGGGACCTAATTTTAAAGGTTATAACTGTGCCTACGGTATAGCAATCGTAGCTACAGCTAAAGCTTTTAATTAAGAAGTATTTATCAGGGGTCTAATATATTAATTAAACTTCTTAAAGAAATTTACTTGCAAATATAACAAAACTTTCAAAATAAGGCCTAATAAAAAATTGTAATTTTTTAAGTTCGTTTTCGGCAATCTTATGCAAATTTTCAGAAATTATTATAACCAACTTTTTAAATATAGTTTTAAATAAACGTTATTTATTTTATATTTACGAAAAGTTAATATAGAATTAAAATTTTTATTTTCTTATATGTATTTAATCTTAATTAAAACGTAATTAATATTACGATAATATAATTTTACGAGTTAAAATAATAATATATAAGGTTTAAAATGGTTTATAATAAATTTTAATTTTTTTTTAATTAGTTAAATATAAGTAATATATTCGAAAGTTTAAGGTAAATATTTTAAATTTTCGAATATTTAACTTTTTAAAATAAAACGTTTATTTTTATTCGATAGCTTTACCCGTATCTTGTTAATATAAACGTAATTAATTTATATATTAACGTTATATATACGGCTGATATTTTTATTGAAATTTTACCTTATCGGTTTGTTCCCCTTATATTAAGCGTTGTATTTAGTAAGTAAAGTCGTATTCCGCGGAAAAAATAGGTCGATATAGTATATAATTTAGTTTTTGGAAAACTTAATATTTTTTCCGTTATTAAAATAAACTTTAAAATGTTTTTAATTATTTAAGTTTGTTTTTTAATAACCGATTTAATTAAGATTTAAATTGTATTATTAATTAACTTAACGGAAAAATAAGAAGGTTTTATATTAATAGTTTTATATTCTACTTTTATTTTAATATTTACGAATACGAAAAAGCTTAATTTAAAAATATTTTATTATATAATTATTAAATAATATAATTATATTATTTTTAGTATTAAATAAATATCGAACGATAAGTTTTAAACCGCCATATTAAATTTTATTTTTAAATAATAATATAATTTAGTTGCTATTAACGAAATATATCAATTATCTGAATAAAACGATTTCCGGCTTAAATATATTAATTTACGTAGATAGCAATTACTAGAAATATTATAACAAAAAATTACGAAATATAACGGTTTTCGTTAGGTCGACGGTTTTATTAAATATAATTGTAAAACGGAAATCCGGCGTTTTAATATTAATTAGCCCGAAATCTATATAATTTTTGTTTTATATTTAAAGCTTAACGTTAAAATTAAGTATATTAAAATTTCCTAATAATAAATATTTTCGAATTATTAAATAATAACCCTAGGACCTAATTCGACAGTTTACGTATTATTATTAAAATTATTATTTATATTAATAATAAAGTAAGAATTATAAATATTCGTAATTATTTAATTAAAATATTACAAAGTTAAAGGTATTTATTAAAAGTTATAAAAATAATTATTAAGTTTTACAACTTTAAAGTACCGTACGGTTATTAAATTTATATATCTAATAAATTAAAAAAAGCTTAATAATTTTATCCGTATCGATATACTTACCGTTATTTTTAAATTAAGTATAGATATTCCGGATATTAATCGAAACATATAATAGGAAATACCGAAAGGTTTTTTTATAAAGGATTTATAGTAATAATTTAATTAAACGGTTTATAGTTATAAACGATTAAATATAATTAATTATGTAGGCAAATTATGTTGCATTCTTCAGGCTGTAGTTCTGGGTGTCCTATCCTTTCCAACTAGGGGGGGAAAAGCAGCTAGATATAGCCTTCAGCTCTTTTGTCCTTGTAATCCTAGGGCCACAAATTAAAGCCCTTTTAATCCTTTCAACCTTCCAACAATAAATCACCATATCTGCCGATACGCCCTTATGGCCCTAGGGTTACCATAAAGCTATCCGGACTCTCGCCAACCTTGCTAACGCTTTAGAAGCTATCAAAAAGTTTTCCATCCGTCCTGTACAAATCCTGCAGCCCTGCCGGGATAAAGCTAGCTTCATATTCTGTACCACGTTTCGAATTATTATTTTTCCTTTTCGGGCAATCCTTTGTTATATGTCCGTATTTACCATACTTGTAACAAAGTGGCTAGCTATTCTTATTCCATAGAGGCTTATTCCGTCGGTTCTAATCCGCGTTATGGCTATTACCACTTCCTTTTTTCGTATTTTGCTTCCCTCGAAATTCGGCGACAAAGTCGTCATACACTTGATTCACCGTTATAGTTAGGTACTAACGAAGCATTCCTTTCATTCGGCCCTTTATAAGTCCAATAACGACTGCCATAAGGGCTTCTTAACGTTAACAACAACCGCGGCGGCCAATTTGGCTTTATCAATATAGGTAAACTTCACCGAATCACCGTCACGGTACCCAATCGCCATCAGGGCTACCCAGACAGCCGTCTTCCATATCTCCCAATTATCACTGCCTCGAAAACGATTCTCTTCATTCAACTTAAAGTCGAAATATTTCCAATCCAGGTACGTATCCTTCTTCTTCTTCCCGGCGTTACCCTTACTCGACAACTTGGCGAACACCTTTATCAGTTGTTCCATATCAAAGCCCTCCGGCTAACCTCCCACGTCTTTTCCAAACGCTGTTACTTTTCCAGTTGCCATCTTAACTCTCTCTAGGGTTCTCTCTAGTAATTCTTTCTGGGGTTCTTTCTCGAATTCTCTCTCGAATCCTCTCGGATATCACCGCGTCGACGAGCCTCTGCTTCTAATCGACAACGGCCACTACGTAATGCAGACGCTTTACTCTCTCAAACGGAAACGATTAAGGGAACTTTAAAACCTTCTCCAAAATCGAGCCTTCGCAGTTTCCTTACTTTAAAACGCCCTTACGCCGAGCCTGCCGTTCCTAACCTTTTATACCGAAGCGGAGCGGTACCTCGAATGCAACACAAAATGAATAAATCAGGATGTCAATAGACAAAACCAGAAGATGCTACCATGTGGGCAAATTGTGTTGCATTCTTCAGGCTATAGTTCTGGGTGTCCTAGTTCTAGGTTCCTCATTTCCAACTGGGGGGAGAGCAGCTAGATATAGCCTTCAGCTCTTTTGTCCTTGTAATCCTAGGGCCATAAATTAAAGCCTTTTTGATCCTTTTAACCTTCTAATAATAAATCACCACATCTGCCGACAAATTATGAATAAGTTATATTATTTACATTTTATTAAGCGTTAGATAAATATAAAACTAAGTTATTTATTATAAAAAAGGTTAAAATAACGAAAAAAGCCTAGGTTTAATAAGTTAAAAACCGTATTATTTATAAGAATATAAAGGTTATCGTAAAAATTAACGTAATAATCTAATAATAAGGAAAATATTACGTAATTTATTATAAATAACCCCGATTAAAACGAAATAATTCTTAATTTTTATTTTTATTTTCTAATTAATTAAAATATTATTTATGTTACCCGTAAGGCCTAATAGCTCAGTGGTTGCGAGCCTGGGTGTCTTTTTTAATTGCAACAGGCTTGGGTACCTTGTTTCGGTTGATTTTAAGAGATAGCTGGTTCAAATCCAGCTTGGGCTACCGTTCCTTTAGGTGACGCCAGCCTAGAAGGAGCTAAACCAATTGGGGCTTCAGCTCCGTTACCGTGTCGGCGATAATTAAGGGGTGGCTGGGAACCAGTTACGATTGGGAGCGTTGGGAACTAATTAATTAATCGGGTGTATCTATTGTTAGTTGCCGTGTTACATGATCCGTATTACGTTTTTCCGGCCTTTGGCTAAGAAAGGACGGTTTTTAGGGGGGTGTTTCCCCGGTTGCGTTTGTGAAACCAGTTTGTGCATGTACTTAATGAATGGATTAGCTCCCTGTATGTATGTATATAGTTAGATACCTTAATGGCACTTTACCATGTTACCCGTAAACTTCCGAAATAAATTAATATTAACTTACGAAACCGGATAAAAATAAGGTTTTAAAAATATACGTTATTTAACGATAAATATATACGTAAGGCGATTTTAATATATTTAAAAGAAAACGAAGTTATTATATTAAAAAAAGATTTTAATAATTTTTGTCAGATATTCATTCAGACCAATTGTTAGCTCCACTGAGCCACGAACCCCGTAGGTCGTATCAGCGACTGTTGTTGGACAGCTTCTTATCGGGATTTATATAGGGTCCTGTCCTAGTCTAGCCTTCTTGGCTATAGGGGGCTGTATTCTTATAATTTTATTCCGGTTAAACTTTGTTATAACTTCTATACGTTTGATTTTATTTATATACCCGAATTTTTAAATTTGAAAATATCTGCGTAAAAACTGTTAAAAACCGGTTTGTTAAAAAAAGTTACTTAGAAAATAATATAATCCTGGTATAAATAACGAACGAATAAATTATTTTTTATGCGGTTATTTCCGTTTGGTAGTAAAAAAGTAAAGTAAATATTTATATTTATTAAATTTAAACGGTTTTTATTTAATACGTTTTTAAAAAGGTTAAATAAAGCTTAAATTTTTTTCTCCAGTTTAATACGTAATCGAATTAATTAAAACGGTTTCCGGATTCGATAAATAATAATATTAAAACGTTTTAAAAAACCGTTTTTTATTTACGTTATATTTAATTTACGAAAAAGCCGTATTTATTATTTTATAAAAAATATAGGAAACTTTTCGTAAACAGCGAAATTTATTTAATTAAAAGTAAAAATATTATATTTTTATATTACGGACCGATTTATATAAATTACGGATTATTACCGTATTATAAACTTAATAAATTTCTAAAAAAATCGTAATCCCGGTTATAACGATGTTTATAATTATATGTATAGCTTACGATATATTAAATAATTTTAATTAAAAATATACTTTATTTTTATTATTTATAACGTTAACGTAAAATTTAATATTTGTTAATATTTTTAATTTATTAATTACGTTTTCATTACCTTATTTATATTCGTATAATTCGCTTACTTTTATATTTTTACCCGAATCGCCGGGGTTACCAGAATATAATAATGTATAATTTAATGCTTTAAATAATATATCGGAAACTAAATTTAAAATAAGAGTTCTTATCGAAATTAAGAAATTAAGTATTAGGAATAAATAATATTTATTCGATAATAATAATAATAATAAGTTGAAAACTAATTATAATGTTAAATTAAAAAAAAAACGGAATTTAATTAACTTTAATTAAGACGTATAATACAAAATACGTTGAGTTTTAATACGGCGTTACGGTTTTAAAGCGTAATACATATATGTATTTACGTAATATTAATTAAAGTTATTAATAATATTATTTATTTATTATATTAGTTATTTTTACTAATCCTTAATAGGTTAAAAAACGACCTTGCATTAATTTTTTTTAATTCGGAATAATTATATACTGTAATAGATATATAATAAACCCTTTAAATCGAGAAAATTAACGAATATATGTATTACGCGTTTTAAATTAAAATTTATTATAATTATTAATAATTTTTCTATATTTATAATTTTCGATTTCTTATACCGAATTAAAATATTTTAAATTTTATTTTCTGGTTTCTTTTTTTAGGTTTATTATATTAACTTTTAAAATGTTTTTATCCTTTTTAATTTTTAAAATACTTTGATTTAAATCTATTAGCTGGTATAAAAAATCGATTATATAAGTAAATAAATAATATTAATAATTTTTCGCTAATATGAAATAAACTATTTATTCGTTACGTATATAACTATTTCGGTATCCGTTTTTTTTAAATATTAACTTAAAATATTTAAAATCCTAGTTTCGTAACGGATTTTAATTAAAACCTTATTACGTTCCCTCTAGAGATTTAAAGCTTATCGGTATCTTAGGTTATAAGTTTTAAAACTTAGTTATTCGAAATAAATAACGCTTAAAAATATAAACATTTTTTTTAATACCGTTTTTTTTCTTTATCGGTATAACTAGAACTCCGGATAAAAATTAAAAAATTTTTATTTTAAAATCTTATATCCGTATAATAATAACAAGATATTTTAAGTAATTATTAAAATTTTCGGAATTAATACCGAATATATTACGATACCTTCGAATTTAATTTTTATATATAATTATTTAATCGTTAACCAGTTAACTATAATCGTAAATATTAAGTAATTTAAATTATACGGGCTTTTAAACAATAAATACCCTTTAAATTTATAATATAAAAAATATTTGGTTTACGGTTTTAAAAACCCATTATCTAGTAATTTATATTTTATATATCGTTGACTTTATTAGTATATTTTAAGATAAAAAAAAACGAATAAAACTTTATATTATCTTGTTATTTCTTTTATATCTAGTAAAAATGCATATTAAAAGCCGTTATTATATATAAATACGTTTTTTATTAACGTGTTATAAAATATATATATATAACTAAAACTTTCGAATATTTATTAAAATGAGATTCCGATATTATGGTTAATAAAATATACGTTACGAGATATATAACGGTAAGTAAATTATATTTTCCAGTATAAACTAATAAATTCGGTTTTATTAAAACTTTATAATAGCGTAAATTTATGGAATAATTTTATAACGATAATTAAAAATATTTTTTTAATCGGTATAAGGTTTAAACAAATGATATATATAATTAAAGCTAACTTAAGGAAACTAAAATCGCAATTAATATAAATTATATCGAAAGTTAATATAATAATATTTATATATTTATATATACTTTAATTTTTTATTATATAGTTATATAAATTACGGACGTAATGGCTATATTTTACCTTATTAAATAATAATAATGCTATTATAATAACTGCTTAATATTAAATTCTATATAAAATATATTACTATATAAAAAACTTGAAATTAATATATATTTACCGGGTTTATTTTAAGTTAATTAGGATTAAAAATAAAAAAATAAATTATAAAATATAAAAAAAAAAGTCAAGTTCGTATGTTAAATAATATCCGGGTATATTAATAATAATAATAGAAAATATAAAAGGATTTATAAAATATATATAAAGTTTATAAATAATTAATAAATTATAATAAAATAATAATAACGTATTATATTACCTTACGAGCTAAATTACTTTACGAACCGTTTTTATTAATATATTTATTATTTAATATTAATAATATAAAACGTTTTACAAAAAAATTTAAAATAAACTTAGTTATCCAGGTTAAAAAACGAAACCCGAAATTTAATTTTAAAAAGCTTTATTTTTTTTATAAAGTTCCCGAATTTATTTTAAAAATACGATATTACGGTCGACGCGCCCGAACCGATATTTTGTTTGATTTGCGAAAATTAACGCCGACCGAAAAGAAATTTATTACCGAACGAATCTTTAATTTAAATACGTAAGTATTTTGTATTTGGTTTTAATATATTAAAGATATAACGAATTTACTATTAACTTAATACGTTATAATACGCGTTAAAGTTTATTAGGTGTCGAGATTTATTAAACGGTAAAAATTTTTTTAAATACGTTTAAATCGGAATATTAATTATTAACGGGTATTATACGAAAATTTAAAGATAATTCGTAAGTAATTTGAGTTTATTAAGGTTATTATCGTAAAATACGGTATTATAAAAAAGGATATTTATAATTTCGACGAAACTGAATTTTTAATAAGGTTTTTTATAATAATGGATATAGTAATTATTAATACCGAAAAACGTAAAAAACTTAGATAAATTTAATAAGGGATTAAAGCATAAATTATAATTATTTAAATTATTAATTTTTAAAATTTAGTTATATCGTTATTTATTATTATAACCGGGAAAAACTACTTTAAATTTTAATTGCGTAATAATTAATTATTAGCAGCTAATTAAAAAATTACATTAAGTAATAATAATTAAATAACGAACGAATTAAATTTAAAATAAATTTAATATTTTAATTAATATATTTAAACGCGTATAAAAAGATGTAACGAACCTGTTATATATCTACCTGGAGGTATAAGTAATATCCGAAATAGGGTTTTGATTTGCAGGTAATAATAGAACGAGGAATAATTTAATAAGCTATTTATTAAAAAGGTTTAAGGTACTTTTCCCTTATTTGAAGAATGGTATAATTACCTTTAACTAAAAGTTTAGATTAATAATTAAAAAACGAAATTAAGTAAATATTAATTATATAAGAAATTTATTTATTATATATCCATTTTTCTTAAAGTAAGTATATTATAAATTTACGTAATTTATGTAATTTAATTAATTTATTAGATTATTTAAATCTCGCTAAATAAATTAAATATTCCCGTCCGGAATTTAGCTGTACTAGTTTAACGCTAAATTATAAAAATAGGAATCTCCGTTTTTGTAATATTATTTCCCCTTTTCAAAGATTTTTATCCTAAAGATAAAAACCGTAGGTAGCCTTTTTTAGTAAATTAAAGAAAATTCCAAGGTTTTTCAGCTGATATCATTATGATAAGCTACGTTTAAAAGGAAAAAAAAACCTCGATTAAATTAACGCAAAACGCGTAATAATTATGCAGATTTTATCGAGAAATTTAGTTTTAAAGTTATTTTTTATTCGAATTATATTCGTTTCGGAAAGTTTAATTATTTTTATATAGCTAATAGTCTAAGTTGTAAGTATTATATTTATTATTAACGTTTAGTATATAACGTATTAAATATAAATTTTTTAATAAAAATCGGAAAAAAGCGCGAATGTTTGTAAAAAAAGTAACGTGAAATAAAAAATAAATTGATAGAATTTTTTAGTTAGTTAAAACGTTTACGTTTTTAGTAAGACGTTTTGCAAAAAAAAAAAAAAGCTTTTATGATTTTAGGGGAAAAATTATAAGACGGACCAATTAAAGAAATAAGAAAGGTTGGAAAAGGAATAATAATGCGTAAAGGCTAAATAGGCGCAGTTTGTTTTTAAGGTAGACGCGTTTATAAAGACGTTTACCTTTTTTAATTAAAACGTTGTAAATTTGGACCTAAACGGGGGACCGTTATTACTTATAACCTTAACTGCGTTAGAAACGGTTAGTTAGGGTTTTGCCGATAAAACGTCTTAACCAGGTTTATTGTATTCGTTAGGTAATTAAGCGGTTCCTAAATGTTTTTTTTATATAAATATTTTTCCTATTTGATTAAATATTGGATTTTATTTTTAACCATTCTTAGATCTAATATTTTCTCAATTTTATATTTGTTAATATTTTTTTCGAGTTCCATATTTGTTTTTAAAAGGGCGTTTTCAAGTACCGGTTTAAGGAGGGAAATATGGAAAACAGGATATAATTTTATAGTTTTGGGCAGTGTTAACCGGTAATTAATTTTCGAGATAACTTTGTCGATTTTAAATGGATTAAGTTTCTTAAAGTTAAACTTATTGCTAGGTCTTTTTGTTTTAATTTATAAGATGTTCGAGTTTGGCGTTTTCTTTCTTTAAGGTCTGGAGTTCGCTCATCATAATGAACAACTTTTCATTAAAGGTAGGTTCCCTTTCCTTGCCCCTCTAACTTTTCGCTCCGTATTCTTCTTCTAATCCTTCCTCAACCTCCTCCTCCTCTTCTAATCCTTCGCCTTAAACCTTAATAGTTTCCTTAGGGTCGGAAGTAGGCTATTAAAATTAAAAATAAAAAAAACCTCCCTAGAACCGAGTAATAAGTAATGCTATATTGTCGATTAACTAAAGGACTTCTTTAAGGGATAATAAATTATTTAATCCAATCACAAACTTCTTACTGGCTGGTAACGAAAATCGGGTATACTGTCTATCTTCTAAACGTCATCCTGTACTATTATTTATACTAAGTTTAAAAAAGCTTATACCTTAACTAGGCAGTAAATTATTCGTCGGTTATTAATTAAAGAACTATTAAAATATAACGAACCTGTTATACATCCACCTGGAAATATAAGCAATATCCGAAATAAGATCTTAATTTACAAATAACAATAAAACAAGAAATAATTCAATAAGCTATCTATTAAAAAGGTTTAAAGTACTTTTCCCTTATTTAAAAAACGGTATAATTACCTTTAGTTAAAAGTTTAGATTAATAATTAAGGAACGAAACTAAGTAAATATTAATTATATAAGAAACTTATTTATTATATATCTATTTTTCTTAAAGTAAGTATATCGTAGATTTACGTAATTTATATAATCTGATTAATTTATTAGATTATTTAGATTTCGTCAAGTAAGCTAAGTATTCCCGTCCGGAGTTTAGCCGTATTAGCTTAACGCTAGACTATAAGGACAGGAACCTCCGCTCCTGTAATAAAAGATCGAAAAATTTTTTTATTTTCGACGATTACGAAAATTATTATTTGATAAAATTTAAAAAATATTACGTTAATTATAATATTATTATATTTTATATATTTGCGTATTTTTTGTATAAATTTTATTTTTTTGATTTATTTTATTTTAAAACGCATTTATTCGTTATATATCGAAAGTTTAATGCGATATTATTGTAATTATATTATTAAAAACAAATTTACCGGTTTTTACGACGCGTTTAAAGTTATTATAACGTCCGATAATATTAAATCCGGATTTGCGAAAGTTGGATTTGTTTTATTCGATTTTAACTATATTTATGCCGACCGTTTCCTTATTAATTTCTGCCGGTTTTATTTGTTTTTTATTTACGAAAACCTTTAGGAATATTGAAGAAATAATAAGATCAGGACGTTATTTGTAAAGAAAAATTAGAAATTATTAAAGCAACTTGCCGATAAAAATCGTTAAATCGGCGAGTTTTTCAATAAAAAGTAATTTGTTATTTTTATACGAAGTTGCTTTTTTTCGGGAAAATTTATTTAATTACGTAAAATAAATTATATTTTAAGTAAACGTTAAAGGATTAAAAATAAACGTTTTTAAAAAGGAGGGATACTTATTATATAAAAAAAATAAGTTTTTTTAGCCGAAAAGAAAAAAACTGGTAAAAAAGTATAACTTATAACGGCTAAAGGTAGTTATTATAAAAAGGTTAAAATTAAGGAACGGAGGTATAACGTTTGCGGTAAATCCGGTTATAATACGCGTATTTGTAAAAAAGCTATAAATACGTTTAGCAAAAAAAACTTCGATTAATTTATGTTATTTTAATATATTATAGTTAATTAATTTGAATTTTTTGTTATAAGGTGCGGAAAAGCGGTTTGCAAGGTGATTTAGTTCGTAAGGTAATGTAATACGTTATATAAAAAAGAAATTAATAACTATATATAAATTATATAATATAATTTATAAAATTCTATTAGTTAAATATATATTAAATAAATGTCGACAGTTAGTGCTTTAAAATAATCACGGCTGGTAGGTTCAGGCTATAGAATGTTATTTGGGATACCTTTTATCATAAAAAAACCTTTTAAATATGGATTATGTATATAAGGGCGGCTCGCCCCAGACGTTTTCAGTTTGCAAAATTATTAATATAAAGTTTTGCGTTAATATCCTATATTTGATTACTGTAACTGTTAATATGGTAGCATATTCTGGTTAATTAGTAACCTAATACGTTATACGAAGTGGTTATTTGCAGGTTAAGTTAATAAAAAAAGTATAAGATTTAAAAAAAAGTCGTTTAGTTAACGATTCGAAAAAGAGTTAGGCAGTTGACGATAGTGAGCAAGTAATAGAACCCTGGGCAATTCCTTATTAAACAAAACGGCCTATTCGAAACCTTATTTCTTTTTCCTTAGCTAGAACCTTCTTATAATAAAAATATTCCTTAAAACGAATTTTACAGTAAGAAAAAAAAGAAATAAAAACTTATATTAAATAGGGTAATAAAAAAAAACTTATCTTCGGGGCGTTTTTAAAAAATACCTTATTGTTTTAGTAGCCGAAAAAGGACCGATTTAAAACTTTTATTTAAAAATAATAAATTATAATAAACCTGAATTAATTTTATACGTCCTTAGGTATTAGTATAAACGGTATTAGACGTAACGTTAGGGTATAAAAAGATAGGTATTAATAGGTCGAAAAAAAAAATTAAAAAGTTAAAGTTCCAAAATAAAAGAAATAACGATATTATAAAGCGTATAAATACTATAATAATATAACTGTTAGATACGTTTTAACCTAAAATGCGGAGTTTTAAAAGTTCGCGTAATACGAATATATAACCAAAAACATTATAAAACGTACCGTTTAAGGTTAAGGTTAGTAATTCCAAAAAAGTACTTATCGTACTAGAAAGCGATATAAAGGAAATTAACCTACTGAAAAAAAACGAAACAAAACTTAGGAGGTAATTTATAAAGAAGTTCGATTTTTCGAAAAAAAAGAAAAGTAAATTACCTAAGGGAAAAGGAATAATACGTAATAATCCCGATAATTTAAATAATTCCCTTAATATCCCCAGCAGCTTTTCGAACCCTAATAATTTAAATAACTTTAACGAATTAAACGTTTGCTTGAAAAATAAAAAAAAGAATTTTAAGAAATCTAATAATACAAATATAAAGTTATATTAAAAACGTTTTAACTTTTCGCTAGACAAAAAAAATCACTTAACAGGCTGGGCTAATTAGAAATTCTAAAATAACGCCCTAAGTTTTATAATAAAAGAAATTAGCTATAAGAACGGGGTAAAACTAAATCAACTAGACCAGCTTCGTCTAACAAAGGCTATTACTAAAACCTGCAAAAAAGCGCCTTTAAAATTAATTACAAGTATTAAAAAAAGCACGAAAATATTAAGGACGCTCCGGAAAACCTATGTAATAACAAATGAAGCTAGGCAAAGGTCCTTTTGAAAGGAACTTAGCAAGGTTACTTATAATAAAAAAAACCCGGTACAGTTTATTATTAAATTTCAGAAGCTTTTCCGTAAAATAAAAGGCTATAATATACGACTTAAAACGGAAAAACAAATCACCATGTTTTTTACTGCTATAGAAAACCGCGCTAGCAATTAGTACAAAACCATTCAGTTAATGCTGCAGCAGACGGATTACTCCTTCCAGCAGCTGATCGACGACTTTAACAGCGAATTCCATAACCGATCTAATAAAAAAAAAACAACGGACAATCCGCTAACGTACAAAAAAACAAAAAAAACAAAAATAATAATAACAACTCCCGAGATAACAAGCCCGCATAAAACAAAAACGGAAAGCTATTTTGCTTTAACTATAGCAAGTATAAACACCTGGCAAAAAATTGCCCTAAACCGCAGAAAAACGGCAAAAAAAAAAAAAAAGAAAACAAGGCCAAAATAATAACTAACGTAATAATAATGGTAATAATAATCTAAATAACTAAAACAACAACTTTCGCAATACCCGTAACAATAATTAAAACAAAAAGTAATTTATTTTTAAAAATTTGAAAAACTTATACCGTTTAAACGGAAAAACCTTTAACGTTTACGTTAACAAATAACAGCTTTAAAACCTTATGCAGTAATACGACGAAATAATTCAAAAAATAACGCAAAAAATTACAAAAGTTAAAAGCTTTAAGTTATAAGTAACTTAAAGCCTTAAGCTGCAAGGAACCGACTGCCTTAAATTACGGCTACAGGCAACCGAAAGCCTTAAAATTACAGTAACTAACTGCCTTAAAACAATTAAGGCGATAGTTATAAATAACGCTATACTTTTACATATATATTCCTCCATAGAAAACGATAAAAACAAATTATTTTAAGATTTAAAAACAAACGTTAATATTACTAACAATATCGGCGACTTCGAAAAAATTTCGGTACTAAATATTAAATCCAAAGAAATTTATATTATAATAGGCGGAGAACCTATAACTGCTACCTTTATTAGTATTGTAAAATAACCCTTAAAAAACTTTAATAAAAAAAATAACGAATTTATAATAAAATATATATTATATATTAACGATTTTCCCTTAAAAATATTCTTTAAAAAAATATTTTACAAAAGGGAAAATTACTTAAATAAAAATACCTTAATTAACTTTAATAAGTTTAAATTAATAATTATTAACGTTTTCCGAAAAAGATTTTTCTTATAGCTTTATAAAAAACCGGAACTTACTATTAGAAGCCCAAAATCTTTAAACAATAAAAATTATCAATAAAAATACGCGTTAAAAAAGGTATTCGGTAAAAAAAATAATAATAACCTGGTTAATAACCTAAAAATAACCTTTATAAAGGTATTTAAGGACGGAAAAATCTTTATAACAAACGAAATTATAAAAAAATTATCTTTTAGCACCGCCGCCTTTACTACCTTAATATTAAACGACTAATTTGGATTATTAAAAAATCCACGGAAATAAATTTAAACCCCAATGATATAAAATCGCTCCCCTACACAGCCTATAACGAAAAAAAAATACGGAAAATATTATTTATTAATCCATAAAAAAAAGCAACATACGTAAAAAAAATCACTTAATATAATATAAAACCGTCAAACCTATCAGCATCGAAAATAACGGCTATTTCGGGTTTATTATAAATTATCTATCGCGTTATAAAAAATACCATTTGTTTAAAACTAAAAACGAAATATAATAAAATCTATATACGTATATCACCCGGATATTTAAACGTTTAAAAACGTTACTACCAAATATAAAAAAAAAAAAACGTAAATCCTACGCCTTAATAACAATAAAAAATTCGGTATAACGATTATCGAAAACTTCTACGTAATAAAAGGTATTGAATTAATAATTTCTAACACTTATAATTAATATCGAAATAAAATCGTAAAACGAAAAAATTTAATTCCTTTAAAACAAAATACGCGCAATTACGGCCCAAATAAAAATACCAATATACTTTAAAACCTTATAATAAAAACAACAACGTATACCGTTAACAAAACTGGATAATTAACAATAAAAAACGTAATACTAATTAAATACTTTAAAAACGTATTTAAACCTAACAAATTCTATAAACCTAACAACAATCACCTTCGGATTTTTAACAGTAAATACATAATCCTAATTAACAAAAATTACAGAACCAAATTAGAAAAACTGGTAACCCGTAAAGTAAAAAAAATACTACTAAGCTAGTAAAGGATATATAATTACAAGGTATAATTGCTAAAAAACGACAAACTGTTAATAACACCGCATATTACTATTTATAAAAACCTGGAAAAACTAAAACAACCCTTTAACCCGAAAAATATTATTCGGTTACTTCTATAACCCGTATAAAAACAACTAAAATACCGTTAAAAACAAAATATTAAAATAAAAAACAAAAATAACAACGTTATTTTAAAAAACGATACGGATTAGGAAACTAAACAAATTAAGCAAAAAGAAAAACGCCCGAAAAAAACGGTTTTCAAATTATACACCTTGGAAACCCTAAACAAAATACTAAAACTAATACGTAAACTAAAGCTAACTTTAACCCAAAAGGGCGATAATAACAACCCTTTTTATTTTTACCTATTATTAAATACTAAAAATTAAAACGAAAACGGTTACAGGCTATACGTTATAATAAATAACGGTCTATTATTAAAAAAAAACTATAAAAAACCCAAAACGCAAAATATAACTTAAAGCTATCTTTACTAAAATCAAAAAAAACCTTCAGTACAAAACCTTTTATTTCACATTAAACGATAAAGCATACAAGCACTTAATAAATACGAAATAAATATTAAAAAAAAATATACGTCCATAAAAAAGTTAAAAAAATATAAGGCCTATATTTACGCCAGGAGATTTACTTAACGGAAAAAAATTAACTATAATAAAACGTTAACCAATATTATAAAAGTTATATATTAAAAAATCTTAATAACGTTAACTGCTGCGCTAAGCTAGTATATACTCCAAATTGATTTTATTGCGGTTTATTTAAACGATAACTTAAAAAAGAATATTTCGACGTACATCCAAAAAACAAAGTAAAGTACCAATTTTCTCTTAAAAAAATTATTAAACTAATAAACCCTTTATACGGCTTAAAATAAACCGGAGCTGTTTAACAGAAAAAAGTAAAAAAAATATTCGTAAAATAAAGCTTTCGCCCGTTAACTTCGGACGACGTAATATATTATAATCCGAAAATAAAAAACGTTATCGTTTCGTACGTAAATAATTTCCTGCTTTTCGGCCCTGATAAATAACGTTTTAAAAATATCGTTAAAAAAATAATTAAAAATATACCTATTAAAAACTTAAGGGACGTTAACTAATACCTAAACGTACGAATCGTCCGTTTTTTACTAACGGAAAATATTAAATTAAATTAATAACAATATATTAAAAAGTTATTAAAGTTAATAAAATTAAACGTTATACGGAAATAACTTATACTATTTATTAAGGATTACTTAAAGTACGCCGTAAAAAATAAAAATATAACTAATAAAAAAAAAACGTACGAATATACGAACTTTATAAAAAAATTTAATTTTTTTAATTACATTAATAAACCGGATATAACGTTTATAACGTTAACTTAAGTTAAATTCATAAATAACCCGTTACTTAAATATTAGGAATATATTAAACGATTACCGCAATATTTAAATGTGACGGCTAGGCTAGTTAATTAATTATTAAACCAAGTTGTACGGTTTATATTGGTAATTATATTACGGGATCTAAGTAATAAAGATAATTTAGTTACGTCTGGTAATATTAAGGGTGCCTTGGGTAATTAAGTTATATTGCAAGTTAATGTTACCTAAGTTATAGAATAACGAGCGTATATATCCTTCGTAAAAGCCTGGATTTCCGATAGATCTTATCGTTTTTATAAATTTAAAGGGTATTGGATTTATATGGATTTAATTAGATTTTTTAAATAGAAGAGATTTAAATTACGTGATTTGATTTATTCGGGTTTTGTTTCGGTCCGGTAAGACCGTTTCCGAGGCTTCCTTTTTGTTAGGTCGTAATACGATTTCCTTTTTTTTAGGATTGTTTATTTTTAAAGATTTTTTTTTTTTTCCCTGGTAAGTTAATTTTTTACTATAGGTGGTTATATTATTAACCGTAAATCCCGTAATTGTTTAAATTAAAAGGAAAGCTTTAAATTTTTGGCTATTTATATTATTAAGTTCGGTTTTAAAGTAATACCGTGTACGCTATATTTTAAAAAAGGGACAAAATATTAAATAATAAAAAAGATTTATTGTTGTAACGAGTGTATTAAATATCATCGTCGCTGCGATAGGTCCGGTATTCCCATTAATTTTTTTCGTTGTATTAAGGAAAAAAAGGATTGTTTAGATTGCGAAGAAGTTATAACGGAAGAAATTTTACTGCGTTTTTAATAAAAGTCAAAAAAGGATTTTGTACGTAAATAGCGTGATATTGACGAGATTATTAGTTGTTTTTTCCGCTTTTGCCGTTAGAAAAAAATTTTTTTACGTTTAAAAGGTAAAGATTATTAATTGTAGCCTTTAATTTATAAACAAGTTAAAGAAGTAGGAATAATTAAAGGTAAACGCGTTATTTTTTATCTAAGTCCTTATTTTGGATTATTGGTCCATTTCCGAAACGACCGATTAGCTATCTTTGGATAACGTAAATTAAAATATTTTTAATTTTGGTGGTTCCGACGTTGTTGGTAAAAGTTTTTTAGTAGGTGTTAAGTGTTAATGAGGTTTTTGGTAGGTTCCTAGGTGTTTTCGGAATTTGGGTGGTTTTTTTATTTAATTAGGTATTAGGTAAATCTTTTTTTTTTTCGTTTATTAAGTATTTTTTTAATTTCGTATATTTTTTTTTCTCCGTTTTTACGTTGTTTTATGCCGTATATACCATAATAGTATCTGCTATTGACTTAAATAAGGAAATATAAAAAATTAGATAAAGTTTAACTTTAGGTAGAAATTTTAACTAGTAATTATTTTCCGAGATTTTTTTTAAACTTTGTACGGGCCGATATATTTAAAATCGAGTTTTTAATTTAGTTATTTTGTTTTAATGTTTTTAGTTGTTAGGAGAATTATATTTCCTTTCGAAAAAGTTAATTTTTTTAATTTTTTCTGGTTATAATATTTATTTATTTGTTCGCGTATAAATTAAAGTTTTGTTTTTATTTTTTAATATAGTTATTTAAGTTGTTTTAAGGTAAGGATTACTTTAATATTAATTATTTTTTTTTCGTATTTCCTTATAAATTTCCAGGGTAAAACCAAAGTTAGTAGTTGCTGGAGTTATCTTGATATTGTTATAGTAGCTGGTGTTATAAGCTAATTATACGATAAGTAGTTTTTTAACCTAGTTATTTTATTTATAATTAATGTAATATCGTAGGTACGTTTTTAATATTTAGTTAATTTTTTTTGTTTATTTATCGGTTTATAATCTAAAAGCATTTAATAGTTTATAGTTTAGGTCGAATTATGTTATCAAGCTTTATTAAAACTTTAAAATAAAGGTTATACCTTTATTTGAAATAATTTTTACTAGTAATCTGTATACATTATATATATATTAAAAGAAAATGTATGTCATTTATTCGGCGTCCGTATTCTTATTATAAGGTAAAAAATAGGAAAATTTTGTAAATCGATTAACGATTATAAAGATATTATCGTAATGTATACCCGTAACTGGGTTTTTTAATAATGGAAGTTTTGTAATAAAATTAAATATAATTAAATCTTATAATTACTTAACGACTGGTAATAATTATAATTTTCCGTATAATTTATATCGTTTAGCCTTTACCTTAATATAAATATTATATTATCGTATAATTCTTTATATAATTAATTTTATTTTAGAAAAGTAATATATTCGTTATAAGCATTTTAGGGTTTTATAAATTCCTGGGTATTTATATATTTCTTATATTAAGTTTTTTTAATATTTTTCTAGTACATAGATTTTATCTATTTTTTAATTTTCGGATAAATTATTATAATATTATTATATCTCCTTATACATATTTAGCGTAAATATTTTAATAGTATTAATATATCGTTATTGTAAATATTCTTTTAACGTTTAATTAAATACGGTTTATTATATTTTTACCTTAGGATCTTTTAAATCTGGTTGTTTGCTAATAGCATTTATTTTATTATTTTCTGTTTTTTTACGATGAATAATAATATAGTTAAATTTTAAAAGGTATTTTACGTAACGTAGTTATCGTCCGATTAATTCTTTTATGGTTACGAAGTAAAAAATATTTTTATAATTTATATATATTTTTATTTGGTATTAGTTTTTTTTAAAATAATGTTTAAATTCCTTAAAGGTTTTAATAATAGTTAGGAATTCCTTGTTGTAAATAGGGTAATTAAGCTTAGTACTGTGTAACTTATAAAAGTAAAAGATAACAGGGTATAACTTTTTTTTATTATTTCGTTAATAAACTATTACTTTTAAAGTAAAGTTTAAAGTATCGGTTTTAAGTTTTACTGGTTTATTTAAATCGTATATTATTAAAACGGGTTCGTTAATAAGGGCGTTTTTAAACTGTTAAAACGTTTTTTTTATAGCTGGGGCCTATATGAATCGTCGATTTTTCTTGGTAAGTTCCGTTAATAGTATTGCGATTTTATTAAAATATCGTATAAATTGTCGGTAATAATTAGCAAGTTTAAGAAATAATTATACCTTTGTAATATTAATAAACGTTTTTTAATCTTGGATTACGGTAATTTTCTTAGGATTTATCCTAATATATCTTAAGGTAATAATATATTTTAAATACTCTACTTTTTAGATATAGAAAGTACTTTTTTCCGCGTTAACTAAAAGGTTAGTATTTTATAAAGTTTATAAAACCTTGCAAACGTATCCTGTATATTTTATTTTTATTTTTAAGTAAACAAGGATATTATTAAAATATTTTCGGAATATATAGTTAATTATCCGTTAAAAGGTTATTAATACGTTTATAAGTCCGAAAGGTATAACGAAGTATTTAAATAATTTATATTTTGTTTTAAAAGTTATTTTCCATTTGTCTTCTAATTTAATTCGAATTTGGTTATACCTTTTTTACAGGTTTAAAGCTGTGAATTATTTAACGTCTTATAATTAATCCTTAATTTTAGTAATTAAAGGTAATAGTATTTTATCTTTAATAGTAATATTATTAAGTTATCGATAATTAATAATAAATCGTAATTTTCCGTTCTTCCGTAATACGAAAAATATTAGGTATCCAGCTAATAATTTAAAACGTCGTATATGTTTTTTTCGTAATTTGTCTTTTAAGTAATTGCGGAGAACGTATAACTTTATTTCGTTTAAGTTGTAAATAAGATAAAAAGTAATTATTTTGCCGTTTTTAAGAATTATTTTATAATTTTATTTGTTATGTTATAGTAACTTCGTATCGAGCTTTTTTCGAAAAAGCTTTTTATACTTATAATATTATAATAGTACTTTCGTTATTTATTCTAGCGGTTTCTCGGGTTATACTTGTAAGTTATCGTTTATCTATCGAAATCGTATTTTAAGGTTCGTAATAATACGTTATATTCTTTTATTATGCCTTTTGTTCTAAATATGTTTTATTATTTTAAGTAATAAAGTTTTTGTTGTATTTTTATGCCTGTATTTGTCGTTTTTATCGATCGAATATTAAAATCTCGTATTTTCTATATCTTGTTCTTTGTTAGGAAGTAAGTAAAAACTTACTTAATTAATTTTTTAATTAATTAAGGGATTATACTGGCGTAACCATAGTAATCTAAGAATTATGTTGTATTTTATTAATAAAATAATGTTAAAACTAATAATTTATCTTCTTTTTTTAACGAAAATTTTAAAGTAATTAATTTCGCGTTTAACCTATTTGTCGTTATAAGCGAAATTTTAACTTTCGGTATTTACGGTTTTATAAAGGTAACTTTTCTTTTTTTATAATAGCTTTAATTAGTTTATTATTTCCGGACTGATACAGTTCGTAGTTATCGTTCCGTAGTTTACCATTACGGTATACCAGTTTTTCTTAATTCGTATTTATATTATAATGGCGTTATCGCCTATAACTCTAATTATTATGTTTAAAGCTTTTTTAAAATATAGTAGTTTTACACTTTTTTTATACCTTTTTGCGGTTTTATTTTAAAAGGCGTTCCGATTTTGGGATCTGTAATAGATTCTTAATTTCTGCCGTTTGCTCTATATTTTGTCATTAGAGCTCTTCGATTTGTCGTCTTAGGCGAGTTATTTATTTTTAAAGTTATTCGATTTATTATC
Organism: Monosporascus sp. CRB-8-3; assembly: GCA_004155055.1. NCBI lineage: Eukaryota > Fungi > Ascomycota > Sordariomycetes > Xylariales > Monosporascus > Monosporascus sp. CRB-8-3. The sequence goes on from QJNZ01000240.1 coordinate 26,997, forward strand.
GTATTTTTTGTTATTTATAAGTTTGGCTTACGAATTTTTTTGCGTGGCTAGCAAAGGTTTTAATAGTTTTTTTATCGGGTAGAGTTAATTATAAGCTGTCGTTTTTTTCTTACTGGGGTTCGTTCTTTAAATTTTATTAATTTCTTTTAGTAAAACTCTTAATCTTTTTTTTAATTACCTATCGGTTTTCGGGGTCCGTAATAAAAGTTAATTAAACGCTTAGGTCGGTAATGGCCTTTTAACAATGCTTTTTTACTGTCCTTTTAACCAATTTTTTTTTATCTGGTGGTTATACTATCCGAAGTAATAAAAAAAATCTCTTTATAAGTATGATTTCCCGGGTGGCTAGCTTTATAACGTTATTTTCTGGTTAATCTTGTTTTAATTTACGAATGATTATAAGTATCGGTATTATTATTAATTATTTTTATTAGTTTTTTTTATTTTTTAAAATTAAACTTTTTTTTAATATATTTAAGTTATATATTAATAAATTACCTTTTTTTATTTATAGTAGAATTGGTATTTAGGTTTGTTATAATAAATGGCGTAAATTTTCGTATATTTTTTTGCTTTTCCTAGGTAAACGTTCTCGGTTTATGTGTAATATTTCTGTAGTTATTTTTATAGGGTTCGTTAAGTTTGTTTTTATCGTAAGCTTTTTTGTCGAAATTGGGTAAATAGTTTTTTTTCCGTAGGGTCCTTTTAATAAAAGTAATTTTTATATTATTGTGTTACCGTATACCGTGGTCGGATTATGTTAATTAATTTCTTATTATCTTTTTTATCTGGTTGCTATTTTCCGGGTACTAGGGTTTAATTATTTTATCGGGGTTTTTTAAAGGTTTTATATTTAAATGCTTTATGTTTTATTTTGCTACAGTTATAATATTTAATCTGTGGTTAATTCTGTTGTTGGATCGTTTTAATTTTTATAGGTCCCAGTTAGGTCCCGAAAAAAATGAAAGGTATTATATGTTTATTTTTTCGGTTGGATTTATTAAACCTGGACCATGGGGTATATTAATCTTTTTTTTTTTGCTTTTTTTCGAATTGTCGGTTATTAATTTTTACCGCTTTAATAATATATTTATTTAAGGGAATCGGTTATTCCAGTTTAATAATTTTATTTTTAATATCGTTTTTTAAGCTTTTATAAAATATATTAATTAGGGCGTTATTTTTATCGTTTACTTATCCGGCTTTGGTTATTAAGTTCCGGAATTTTATTATATATTTAGATACCGGTTTTTTTTGTTATAGTTGTAGGATTTTTTGTATAACGGTACGTTTTTTATTAAGGTTGTCGAAATTGGCCTTTAATTTTTTTTAAAAATTAACGTAATTGGCGAAAAGCTCCCTGGTAAACTTTTCCATATTATTTTCCGCGTTTTCCAGGTAATTCCTTAAGATTGGTTCGAATTAATCGAATGCGTCCCCCGTAAAGAACGCTGAGGCGGCGAGGATTTGGTTTTTTAGGTTGTTAAGGGTTAAGAATCGAAGATATACCCGTATTTAAGTGAGGAAATTTTGGACGTTGTTTTTTCTATTATAGGGCTAGGGCTTTTTAGCTTTGATTTTCGTGGTGCTAAGGTTTTTTTTAGTTTACTTTTTAAATCGTAAAATTTCGGTTTTTAACTTTTTTAACTTGTTCTGGAATTATTAGGAAATAATGGTTTTTTCGGTATTAAGTATTATCTTAACAGTTTAAAATATTGTTTAAAATTTAACAATATTATTAAATAAAAGTTTATAACGTATAACGGTTAGGTTAATTAATTAACTATTAAACTAAGTCGTATAGTTTATATTGGCAATTGTATTGCGGGATTTAAGTAATAAAGATAATTTAATTACGTTTAGTAATACTAAAGGTGCTTTAGGTAATTAAGTTATATTACAAGCTGATATTACTTAAGTTATGGAATAACGAGCGTATATATCCTTCGTAAAAGCCTGGATTTCCGATAGATTTTATCGTTTTTATAAATTTAAAAAATATTAAATTTATATAGATTTAATTGGATCTTTTAAATAGAAAAGATTTAAATTACGTAATTTAACCCATTCGGGTTTTGTTTCGGTCCGGTAGGACCGTTTCCGAGGCCTCCCCTCTGTTGGGTTATAATATTAAACGGTACGGCAAACCTATCTTTTCGGTACCAGAAACTGGAAAATTACCCGTACCGGAAATATAATAACTTAAACTTATTCGGAATAATAAATAACGTCCTATACGATTGAGCTGGATATACGATTAAGCTGGATACTTTTTTAGCTATTCCAACTCCTTATTTTTAATCGTATATTTTTTAACATTAATATTATGGAACGCTTTATAAAAAAAACGAAAATAAACTTAGCCGTTTAAATTAAAAAATAAGATCCGAAATTTAATTATAAAAAGCTTAGTTTTATTTATAACGTCCTTTATTTTACTTTATAAACGCGATATAACGGTAAATACGTTTAAATTAATATTATTATTTTTAAGCAAAAATTAACGCCGACCGAAAAGATATCGATTATTAACCGAATCCTTAACTTAAATATACGAATGTTTTTTGTCCGGTTTTAACATGTTAAAGATATAGCGAATTTACTATTGGCCTAGCGTATCGTAAAACGTATCAAAGTTAATTAAGCGTTATATTTTATTAAATAATAAAAAAAACTTAAAACGCATTTATTTCGAAAAATCGATTATTAAAAAATGTTATGCAAAAATCCAGAAATATTTCGCAAATAATTTAAGTTTGTTCGGGTTACTATCGCAAAATACGGTATTATAAAAAAGGATATTTATAATTTCGATAAAATTAGATTTTTAATAGGGCTTTTTATAATAACGGATATAGTAATTATTAATACCGAAAAACGTAAAAGATTTAAATAGGCCTAATAAGAAAATTGGGAATAATTTATAATAATACAAGCTGTTAACTTTTAAAATTGGGCCTTATTTTTATTTATTATTTTTGCTAGGAAAAATTATTTTTTTCGCTAGTTCGCCGATAGCTTACTTTTATCCGACTGGAAAGTTGTTATAAACGATAACGGCTGGACGATAAATAAATTAAGTTTAAAATAAGTTTAATATTTTGATTATTATATTCGAACGTATACGAAAAAATCGAAACGTTTTTTTATCTTTAATAATTACGAAAGTTATTATTCGATAAAATTCGAAAAATATTGCGTTAATTATAATATTATTATATTTTATATATTAGTTAATTTTTTTTATTTGTTTTAACCTTTCGATGTATTTTATTTCTCCCCGTTAAAACGTATTTATTTATTATATATCGAAAGTTTTATACGACGTTATGTTATTTATATTGTTAAGGAAGATTTTATCGCCGGTTTCTAAAATACGTTTAAAGTTGTTATAACGATCGATAATATTAAATCCGGATTTGCCGTAATTAGCTTTGTTTTATTCGATTTTAATCGCGTTTTTTCCGAGTTAAAAGTTTTAGTTATGTTTATATTAACCGTTTTTTTATTTATTTTTGTTAATTCTGTTATTTTTTTACTTGCGAAAATTTTTAGGAATATTACCGAAACGATTTAATAAAGGCGTTATTTGTAAAGGTAAATTAAAAATTACTAAAGTAACTTGTTAATAAAGATAATTAAATCGGTTAATTTTTTGATAAAAAGTAACTTAATGCTGTTATACGAAAACGTTTTTTTTCGGGAAAAATGCGGCTTATTACGTAAAACGAATTATATTTTTAGTAAACGCCGGAAAACCAAAAATAAACGTTTTTAAAAAAAAGGGATATTTACTGGAAAAAAAACATAAGTTTTTATAATTACGAAAAAAAATAGTGGTAAATAATCGCAGTTAATAATAACTAAAGGTAGTTGTCGTAAAAAAGTTACGATAAAAGAACGGAAATATAATGTTTACGATAAGCCCGGATATAATACGCGTATTTGTAATAAAGCTGTAGATATATTTAGCGAAAAAAAATCCGATTAATTTAAATGGATTTAATGTATTATAGTTAATTAATTGGATTATGTTGTTACGAAATGCTAAAAAGTGTCCAGTTTAATCGTATGTCCAGCTTAATCGTATAGGACGTTATAAACTTTATAAATAATAAATCAATTAAATTTATAATAAACTGCGTATTTTTTATAACTGGAATACCCGTATTATAAATTTTAAAGTTATAAAGCATTATTACTAAATATATTACTAAAATAAAATACGTAAAAACAAAAACAATTATAACGGAAATAACTAAAATTAGGAATTTTCTAATAAAACTAAGGCTTATATTTAAAGGCCCTATTTCTATCCTGGAAAATAATATAAATACGTTAAAGTAAATAACAGAGATATAAATAACACGGAAAAAGCGCTACATTTAACTGGAATACTACTACGTACGTTAAAAAATACAAAAAGGTAATATCAGCTTCTAATACGTAAAAAATAAGGATAACCCAGAAAATGGACTAATAAAACCCTTTAATAAGGCTAATTTCGAACGATTTATAACAAATTTGGGATTAAAAAAGATATAAAACAAGTTAAAAGGTATTTAAGGTCGATAAATACAAAGGTTTAATAACCGAAATCATTTAAAACAAAAAGGCATATCGGCAATTAGTACTTTAAAATAATTACAGCTGGTAAGCTTAAATTAAAAAATATTACCTGGGATATTTTTTATCATGAAAAAACCCTTTGAATATAGATTATATATATAAAGGCGGTTCGCCTTAAACGTTTTTAATCTGTAAAATTATTAACATAAAGTTTTGCGCTAGTGTCCTATATTTGATTACTATAACTGCTGATAATAAAACTATTATAGCTATTTAATAATTATTACCATTTATATTATTATTATTTACTTTGTAACCATTTTATATACCCTTTTATATTTTACTATATTATAATACTTAAATTTAATTTACTTATAACATAATAATTATTATTAATCCGCTTTTTTTATTTAATACTTAAAATCCTTATAATAATATATACATTTATATAGTTACTATAATACGGGATATAAATAACTTTACCGATATATTAAATAATATATTAAATATAACTATTAATAATACCCTAAATAATTAACGCTAAATAAACCCGGCAATCTTTAAACTCCTAGTTAAATAAAAAGAAACGATAAAACTTATTAATAATACCCCTTAAAAATAACCTTATAAATAAATAACAAAAATCTAATCCTATAAATAACCGGAACTATTATTAAAATAGCCTTAAAAACAGGTAATAAAAACCTAATTTAAAAAATAATAAAAATTATTACCAAAACCCGTAGCATAACATATTTTAAAGTTTCGTTTTAATTAAAACGCTTTTGTATTACTTATATAATACTTAATTATTTCAAGATATAAAATATTTCTTATTAAAAATATATATTACTCGTAACCGATTTTAAATACCAGGTATATATTAAAAAGTTATATTAATATAAAGAAATATGAAAAAATTATAAGTACTTTATATTTTAGTATTAATAAAAATATATATTAATTCAAAATATTTTACGAGTAATTAAAATTTACGAACTTAACGGTATTATACAAAACTTATATTATAAATAAAACTTTTTATTATATATAAGGTCGTTAAGTTCAAGCCGTATTATCGAGGCTAAGTTAAAAATACGAAATAATTACACTAATAATTAATACGATAAATACTTTATCTAATATCTTCGAATACGACAATTATTAATAATTTTTACGGTAACGATAAATTATACCTCGGTTGCGAAAAACCTTATCCCGAAACCGATTACGTAATACCAACAAATTTCGACCCTAATAAACCTTATGCCCTTTACGGTTTAGCAAAAAAAATTTCAAATAATAACTTAAAAGATATTAAATTTTTTGCGGTAAACTTTAAATCTATATAAAATAACTACTTTACAACCTTTTGTTAATCTTACAACTTTTTAACTTCGATTAATTTTAAATCTTTTTAAACCCCCATTAATTAAAACAATTAAAACATACCGGCCAAATTCGAATATAAAATCCTAATACTCCGTACCTCCGAAATCTCGACAAAAACGGTCTTAATTAAATTACCCGATCTAAATAAAATAATCGGCCGAATAAAATATATCGATACTTTTATCGATATTAATAACTTTTCCGAAAAAAATCGGGTTTTATTTTTAATTTTCGAATACGATTTAATTTAAAATAGTAAAAATAATTGATTTTTACGTAAACTTAAGTTAAAAAATATCCGGCTTATAAAAAAATTACTGGCAAAATTAAAAAATAACGATAACGGGTTTAAAAACGTCGAAATTTAACTTTTAAATCGATATAAGGAAAACTATAAGCAATAATTTATCCGGCTATTCCGGATTACGAAAACCGTTTAAAATTCTATTAAAAATGGTCGTTAATAAGGGCATAACTGGATAATTTAAAATCACCTTAAAATAAGACGCTTAAAAGAAGGTTAAGATTTAGTAAAGCTTAATAACCGATAGCATAATCTATCTATTTGTTTAATTTAGTTTTACGGTTACGTCTACTTTAAGGGAAACTTTTTATTATATAAAAATATAATATTTATATAAATATTAACTACTATTAATATAACTTGAAATATTTTAAATAATAATAACCGGCAAATAAAATTTACGTTATAATAGATTATAGGGGCTTTATAAATTATTAAATTATAAAACTAATTACAAACTTTCTATTAATTATAACTTTTATAATTTAATAAAAAATATATATAATCTAAATACCTTATATACGATATAAAAGAAGTTTATAATTTTATAAACCGGGCCGATTAATTAAAACGTATATATTATATAACCGTTTTATAAATATTATAATTTACGGAGTTATATAAACGATAAATATATAAATTACGTATAAAAACGTAACGAAAAAGATATATATATACGATTTTTAAATATTTAATATTTTTATATAATCCGAATAAAAATTTTTAAAGGGATTTAAATACGGATATTAGGTTTAAAACGAATAAAATGTTAAATCTCGGAAATATAAAAGGAATTATTAATATATAGATTACGATAATATACGAAAAAAAGGCAAAACAAAATAAAAGAATCTTATTAAATACGTAAAAACGTTAATTAATAAGTAAATTACAAATAAGATATATAAGGTAATACGAAATTATGCCATATATTTAATAATAAATATTACGATATTATTAATACACTAGCTGTATGCTGTATGTATATAGCTAGATACCCCGAATAATACTTAATCTTGCATTATTAATACGCTAATTTATTTTAATACGAAAAATCTATATAACATTATTATAAATAAAATATATAAATAAGATATGACTAATTAAAAATATATAATATATTTAGTTATATTAATATTAAAAATATAACAAAATTCCCGTATTAATTTTAATAAAATATAATAATAATAAGAGAAAAAAACTTATAATAACAATTCGTTTTCGTTTAACGAATGTTTGTTTTATTTATCCGATAACGATAATAACGAAAAAGAACCGCCTTGATTAAAACCGTTTATTAAATTATTTATAAGTTATATTATAATATCAATATTTTCTTATATATATAAGATTATATAATTATCCGAAATTAAATTATCCCTAATAAACTTAATATTAATAACTTTTTAAATAATTAGATTAAAACAATTTACAAATTAATTTTCGTTCTTTACCGTATTTAACCAGTGAAGTTTATCTTTATCGCTAGCAATAAATACGATATTATTAAAATCGATAAACTTAGTTGCCATAATTTTACGGCCCGTAACTAAAATATTATCGGATTTTTGATTATCTCTTTTAATCCGAAATAAATATCCCTTAATAATCTAAAAATTTCGAAATAAAACATAAGTGCGTTCGAGGATTTCTTTACGAAAATTCTAAATAACATAACGTTTATTTTGCGAAAAAGTATAACGGATATAAAATTTGCGTTACAAAAAAACGCGATACCTAATTAAAAATAAATCTTAGAAAAATATAATATTAACGTTATATATATTATTTCTTAACCGGTAAAAGTCGTTAATAAGCTATAAATTATAATATTCGCTCTTTCGATTAAACCCTTTTTATACTTTTTTTAAATTTTATCGGAGCTAAATTTAATATTAAAATCGAATTAATAAATATTTAATTTAATATTACAAAACGTAAATAAATCGAAATTAAAAATCTTTTACCGTAATTAAATTAACCGGCTTTATAAAAAAAAGTAATAATATCGGTATTAACCGCTTAATATAATTAAGGTTATTATATCGTATAGCTTACGAAAGATATAAATAAATTTAAATTTAAAAGAAAACTGTAATAATTTTTAAAAATTTTATAGATAAAAACGGTATCGATTAACCGTTAATTATTATTTTTAATAAAATTAAAAAATGTTATGATCTTACGGAATATTTTCCGTATTAAAAATATTTCCGGCCTTACGGTTATCCGATAAAAAGGCTTTATTCGGTACGTTTTAACTAAAACCGCATTATTTAACAAATAATATAAATAAGTTATATTCTCTAATTAAAAATCGGAATATTTACAAATTATCCGTTAAGTTATTTATATTACTTAGTAGCATACTGTTAACAAATAACGATAGAAAATTTTCGTTAAAAAATCCCTATTTCTTAACGCGTTTTAATTAAAACTTTACGATATTTCCCTTATTTATTTAACGTAATTAAGATATTTAGAAATTATATTATACGTAACCATTTCGAACTTGGCGACAGTTAACCGGGAATATATATATTCTATAAATTCGGTAAACTATATTTTCGAAAAGAAATGTTCGATTAAGGTATTTTTAAAACTTCCATATACGTTAAATGCTTTTATTACAAATAGTTTATATCGGACGCGTAATTTTTGTAAAAATAATGCGAATATACGAATATTATACATATAAAACATAAAAAGTTCGAAAAAAATATATCTTCGGCGATTTTTAATATAATTACGTTATTTTATTTAAAAATTAATGATCCGTTTTTAAAGTTATTTGCGTTTTATACGTCCCGGATATATTATCGAGTTAATAAATACATATAAATATAAGTAAAAAGTTTTTTTATATATAAAATAAAGTAGAAAAAGAAATACCGTTTCCTATTATATGGATCGGCAGTTTTAACTTAATTAACCTATATTTTTCGGATATAACTGGTTATTTTTTAATTTCTATAAATGAAATAAAAACGTTTTAAAAACCGATAAATCTTTTATTTATTTATTTATTTATTTACATATTACCTGGAAAATATTTTAATAAACGTTATAAGTATCGTCGATAGTACATTTATCTTTATTAATTATATTTAATAAAATCGAACGGTATGTATTATACGGTATACGCTTTAATTTAAAAAAACCGGGAAACTTTTAGTTATTCCTTTTATACAACGTATTAATAAAAATAAAAAACAAAATCAGTTAAATATTAAATATTATTATAACGTTTCGTAAAACCATTTTATTCTATAATATTAATCAAAAGAAAATATAAATTACTTTAATTTTTTTAAAGATGTAATTATAATAACGGGTAAAAGTAATAAAAATAATCCGCATAATAGAATTATATCGAAATGTTATATTACGAACATAATTTTAAATCTTAAAATCATCGTATTAAAATATAATATCGTTTTATTATACTTAATCAAGAAAAAAAACCTATTTTAATTAATATGATATTATTATAAAGGATATAATATAATTACTTTAATTTCTTTTAATAACCGGATATATCTTTATTTAACGTAATATAACCTTAATAAATACTTAAATCTTTTAATATATTAATTTTATTACGCAATATACCCGAAACTAATAAAAACTTATTTAATAAATAAAATAAATAATTGCTGTTAATTTTAAAAATAATCTTAACACTAATAGCTAAAACTATAAAGAAAGGATATATAAAAATATCTGGATCGTTATTATTACAAACCCGTTTCGTTTTCCGTTTCGTATTATATAATTACCTAATTTAAAAACTTAAAGTAATTCAAAATAAACGTTTTTATAAAACGTTAACTTTTATTTAAAGTAACATAAATTGTTTTAATTTCGAATAATAACTTTTCTGTAAATAACGGAATCTAAGCCTTTTTATAAAAGCTACAAATTTCCTGTATAATATATTATAATATTTACGTATTATAAGGTCCTAATTAGTAAAAATTATAAACTTCTATTAATTTTAAAATATTAATAACTTTTCGCATATTCGTTTTTTAAATATATTAATTCAACGGTTAATTAGAATAATCGAATTATAAGCTTAGTTATTATTATTATAAAGGACCTAATTACGGATAAAGCTTTCGAATACCATATCCGTTCGTCGATTTCGCTAGAATGCTAACGTACGTTTACGTATATCCTGTTTTTTTTTTAAATTCGTACGGTAAAATTAGAAAAATTCGGATTCGTTATATTTTAAAAAAAGAGATAATAATACGATAAATTCGAGCTGTAATTAATTAACCTTTTAAGGTTTAAAAATAACAAACAAGTCCTAATTAAAATTAAACTGCTATTAATAATAAGTTATAATTAACGTAATCGTATATATATATATATATATATTTATAAAACCGTATTATTATTAAGTTATTACGGATTTTTGTTTTTTTTAAAAAAAATTATAAAAAACGAACGTTATATTTTATAATTTTAACTTAAGCCTCGCTGGCTCGGTAAGGGAATTTGGGATTTAATTAGTTAATATTTAGCGTTATAAAGCGGTACTTAAATAACTTTAAAGAAAATCAGAAAACGAGCTAAGGAGGCCTAAGCTAGCTAAGGTAAATTTCCGGCTAAATATTATATAAAATTACGGAAAAATATTAAACTTAAAAAGAAAAATAACGAAAAGCTAAAAAGCGAATATAGTAAAAATAATTAGAAAAAGCCGGAATATAACAAAATAGAGTATATTTTGTTTAATAAAAAAAAGATATTTCGTTACTGGCAGCTTTAGTAATATAAATAATAAATAATATAATTCCCGGATAGTATATATAAATATAAAACCTTTTTCGAATTTTTTATTAATAGCTTAAATTTATTTAACCCGGATAATTAATAAAGTAATTAATATATAAATTAATACGGTTTAATATACGAGAATTATAATTAAAGTAATATATAATAATTAAGCGTTTTAAATTTAAATACTATTATTTAATGAAAAATTTAATATAATATAACTTATTATAAATTATTATTTTTTATAAAATTTAATTTTATTATATTAATATAATAAATATTTGTATTATTAATAAGTATTTATAAGTGGTTAATTATTTAGTATTTTAAGTATCTACGGGTGGTTATTTCCGTAAGTAATTTCGTTTTACTTACGTACCCCTGTTACCTACCCGTGGGTGGGTAGCAGGGGTGCGTGGGTACCTGTGGGTGGAAATTTTAGCGTGGGTGGGTGGGTGAGTAGTGCAAACCCTACCCAGGATATCGACAAGTATGGGACAGAACTCCTAGAGCAGCTTAACACGGCCATTGAGCTAGCAGGGAAACCTCTAATAAGCTCTGAGTCAGGCCAGCTTACTGGTCTTTAATCTCAGCTTATACGAACTCTTACACATTCTCAATGAGTCGATGATAACTAATGAGGTAATCGTCACCGGGGCCTGAAAGGAATCTTAGCTCGCATAACCACCCTTTTAAGTTGCGACCTAATAAAATTGACGTAAATGCTTCGTATTTGGTATTTGTCCATAAAAAGCCTTGCACCAATAAAACCATCTGACACGCTTCGTATCTGTATTGCACAAGGGGCCCCCGGGTTTGGGTTCTGGGGGGTGGGATTTGCCAGTAGGCAATCACTGTAGCACGATTATTTTTACCGCAGACGCGAGCACTTTGTATTTAGACGTGACCTTTTTTTTTACCTTCCATGAACATCAATATCAGATTACCACCTTCATCATGGATATACACTCTTTTTCAGATCATTTCGTACAGTTAGCCAAATTGTCACTTGTTGCCTTTTGACCAGTCTATTCCGAACCTCAGAATTGTATTTTTCAAGTTTGTGTTTCTACGTATTAGCCACTCCCATATAAAGCGTGACGTTCAAACACTTGTCACTTACGTGGCTGGCTCCCCCAAATAACACACACTGCTCCAGAACGGGCATATCAGCGCAGGGCTGGGGTGTGTTTTCTCTTTCATCACACTGCCCAGTACAGTATCAGGCCCGAGACTTGAAGTCAGCCGAGCCTGATTTGCTAAGTCTCTGTTCAGCCCTGATATGTTTCCAGTATGCCTGAGATTGAAGCGAAACCACCCACAGATGCGCTGTAATTCCCAGAGGTGAGCCCACTCTCGGCGGCCAGTTATCTGCAGACGCATTGCAACCCAGTCGTGGGGGCGCCTGACCTATCACTGGGGCGATGGATGACAACTAAAAGAGTATAAATGGTCTCCCCAACGCGCCGCAATTTCCCCGTACAAAATCAACGAAATCGCATATCTATAATTAGCAAAAATAGACAACTAAAACGGCTGGCAGGATAATAAGTTAAAGCTTTAAATAACGCGGTATATAAAATGATATTCGAAAATATTAACGTGTTTACTAAAATAATAAACATCGAAATTAAGAAAATTAAATCGTAATAATATTTTATATACATTATATAGGAATTTATTATAATCGAACGCGGATACTTACTTATAAATAACTTTATATACGTTTTAAAATAGTTTATAATTTTTAAATTTATATTTATAATACTCGTTATATTATTAATATTTTAAAAACGAGCTTAAGTTTTGAAATATTTTAATTTTTTTTCATTTAATAAATTTATTTTTAAAATAACTATAAAATATATAATAAGAAATTTAGCCGAATATACGAAAATAAAATAAAAAATTCAGTAATTATAATTATTTCTTAAATGCCATTATTATATAAAGGCTTTAAAAATAATAAGAATTATATATATATAAAACGTTTGCTTTTCCCATTTTATTCGAATTTTAAAATGAGTTTGAAAATATAGTGATTTTGACGATTTGCATGGGAAAACGCTGGCGCATTAAGGGGGTGGAGTGTTAACAGGGGTGCTATCTTAATTGGTTAGCTTAAGAGAAAACTGCACGAAATACTGCGACTTAAGCATTGAATCGACGTCAAGTTTTCTGGTGAGGTTGCATGCTGGTGTTTGTGTGAGCAGCAACAAGTACGTATCATCTTCTGGGAATGTCGAGCAAAGTTTATTGGCTATTACTAACTCACTTAATGCCCATGTCGACATAAATGAAGCCTACGTCGAGGTGGAGTATGGGGACGCACCAGCAATCGCAAGCTGAAAGATGATACTGTCAGCTAGCAGGGGGTGCTAAACGCACCCCATATACGGAAAGGCTCCTTCTGATCGGAAGATATATAGTCCGTTACTAAGCTACACAAAAGCTGTACGCGTACGAAAAACATACGCAAATTAACCTAATATAACAATATAATTAATATCCCTTATATCTAATAATTGAAAGTTTTATTCGCTTAATTCGCATTATTATTAATTAATTAGTTATTACTAAAACGATATAAATTATATATTAGTAGTAATAATTTGTATATTTTATTAATTATAATAATAACGATATTATTAATATTTTTCGTTATATATAAAAAACCTAAAAATTAAAATACTTTTAAAAGGAAATTTTAATTTAAAACGTACGCGTTTAGTATTTAACGTTATATCGATTTTAATTAAAACAGTTTATAACTTATCGAATTTATAAAACCCGATATAACTTTGTATTTAAAAAGACGAATCCGTTATATAGTACGAAATAATACCTTAAACGGCTTTTTAATTATATTTATATTTTCCGAAAAAACCGACGAAAAAATCGATTACACGAACTATTTAATAAATATTTTTAATATAATTATCGAAAGTAAATAAGTTTATATATGAAACTTTATAATCTATATTTACAAAAATCGGAAATACGAAAATTTTTGCAAAACAATTAACGATTTTTACGAAATAAATCTTGGAATCGGTATTTTTAGCAATTAAAGAAATATTTTTTTGTTTAAGAAAAATCCTGCGGGAATAATACGTTAATTTAGTTAAATTTAGCAAAAAGTAAAATAGTAAGTTCTAAATTAATATATAACGAAAATATTACGAAAAACTAATATAAAGTTTAAGATTAATAAAAAAACCTAAACAAATAAATTATAAAGTAATAAAAGGTTATAGCTTAAAAATAATAATATAATATTTTAAAAACGAAAATATTGAAAATATAAGTTAACTATTTATATATAATATTAGTTTTTATTATCGGGATATAAACGGTAATCTTTTAAAAAAATAAAAAAACCTAAAATCGAAAATAAGAAAATTAGTTATTAGAAAATGGTAATTAAATTTTTAAATTATTAAACTCTAATATAGTTATCGTTTATATTACTAAATATTAAGGTAACGTTTCTAACGTTTAATGGAATTTTTATAGATTTTTTTAATAAGGACAATCTTAATTAAGAAAAAGTTAAGAATATTGATTTTTAATTACGAGGAAGAATTTTAGGACGTGAGTTAAAACGAGGTAATTATAAAGATTTATATTCGGACCGAAGTATTAATAAACGAAAACGCGAAAAATTAAATGTTTAAGGTATATATTATAAAGTTTATTTAAGTTTTTATTATATATTATTTTAATATTATATCGGCAGATGTAGTGATTTATTATTAGAAGGTTGAAAGGATTAAAAGGGCTTTAATTTATGGCCCTAGGATTATAAGGACAAAAGAGCTGGAGGTTATATATAACGGCTAGGTTAGTTAATTGTCGCAGAAAAGGGCCCCCCAAGGCTATAGGGATCACTCGGAACAACGTTGATCCTCTCCGAAGCCCTATATCAGTAGATCACACCACCAAGTGGGCTCACCGCTTCGAAGCTTCCTAGTTATCAATAATCAATCCTCTCAAAAGCTGTTCAGCTGCTCCCTAGTAAGTATGACATTAATTAATTATTAAACTAAGTTGTACGGTTTATATTAACAGTCGTATTACGGGATTTAAATAATAAAAATAACTTAGTTACGTTTAGTAATATTAAAGGTATTTTAAGTAATTAAATTATATTATAAGTTAACGTTATTTAGTTATAAAATAACGAATATATATATCTTTTATAAAAACCTGGATTTTTTATAGATTTTGTTATCCGTATAGATTTAAAAGGTATTAAATCTATATGGATTTATTTGGATCTTATCCGTAAAAAAAATCTAAATTACGTAACTTAACCCGTTTAGGTTTTATTTCGGTCCGTTAAAACCGTTTCCGAGGCCTTCTTTCCGTTAGGTCGTAATATAATCTCCTTTCTTTTAGGATCTTTATCCTTAAAGATTTTTCTTTTCTTAATAAGTTAATCCTTTATTATAGATAGTCGTATTACTAATCGTAAATTTTACAGTTGTCCTAATTAAAAAAGAAAGTTTTAAATTTTTAACTGCTTATATTATTAAATTTAGTTTTGAAGTAATACCGTATACGTTATATTTTAAAAAAAAAGACAAAATATCAAATAGTAAAAAAGATTCGTCGTTATAATAAATATGTTAAACATCGTCGTCGCTATAATAGGGCCGGTATTCCTATCGATTTTTTTCGTTGCATAAAAAAAAAAAAAAAGGACTGCCTGGACCGTGAAAAGGTTATAACGGAAGAAACTTTATTACGTCTTTAGCAAAAGCTGAAAAAAGATCTTGTACGTAAACAGCGTAACATTAACGAAATTATTAGTCGTTTTTTTCGCCTTCGCCGCTAAAAAAAAATTCTTTACGTTTAAGGGGTTAAAATCGTTAATCGCGGCCTTTAGTTTATGGACAAGTTGGAAAAACAGGAATAATTAAAGGCGAACATATCGTCCTTTGCCTAAGTCCCTATTTTAAACGATTAATTTATTTTTAAAACGACCGATTAGCTATCCCTGGATAACGTAAATTAAAATATTTTTAATTTCGGTAGCTCCGATATTATTGGTAAAAGTTCTTTAATAGGTATTAGGCGCCAGTAAGGTTTTTAATAGGTTCCTAGGTATTTTCGGAATTTGGGTAGTTTTTTTATTTAATTAAATACTAGATAAATCCTTTTTTTTTTTTGTATATCGAATATTTTTTCGACTTTGTATATTTTTTTCTTTTCTTTTACCTTTACGTTATTTTATACCGTATATATTTTAATAATGTTTGCTGTTAACTTAAGTAAGGAAATATGAAAAATTAGGTGGAATTTAACCTTAGGTAGTAATTTTAATTGGTAGTTGTTTTTTGAAATTTTTTTGGCGATTTTATATAGGCTAATATATTTAAAATCGAGTTTTTGGTTTAAACATTTAGTTTTGATATTTTTAATAGCTAAATAAACCATTTTCCCTTCCGAAAAAATTAATCCTTTTAACCTTTTTTGGTTATAGTATTTATTTATCTGGTTATATATAAATTAATGTATTATTTTTATTTTTTAATATAGTTTTTTAAGCTGTTTTAAGATAAAGATTGCTTTAATATTAATTAATCCTTTTTTTCGTATCTTTTTATAAATTTTCAAGATAAAATTAAAGTTGGTAATTGCTGGAGTTATTTTGATATTATCGTAATAACTGGTATTATAAGCTAATTATGTAATAGGTAACTTCTTAACCTAGTTATTTCATTTATAATTAATATAATATCGTAAGTACGTTTTTAGCGTTTAGTTAGTTCTTTCTATTTATTTATTAGTTTATAATTTAAACGCGTTTAATAATTTATGGTTTAGGCCGAGTTATGCTGTTAAACCTTACCAGAACTTTAAAGTAACAGTCGTGCTTTTATCTGATATAATTTTTGTTAGTAACCTATATATATTGCATATATGTCGAAAGAAAATATATGCTATTTATTCGGTAGCCGTATTTTTGTTATAAGGTAAAAAATAAGAGAATTTTATGAATCGATTAACGATTATAAAAATATTATCGTAATATATATCCGTAACTGGGTTTTTTAATAATAAAAGTTTCGTAATAAAGTTAAATATAATTAAGTCTTATAGTTGCTTAACGATTAATAATAGTTATAGTTTTCCGTATAGTTTGTATCGTTTAATTTTTACCTTAGCGTAAATATCGTATTGTTATATAATCCTTTATATAGTTAATTTTATTTTAGGAAAATAATATGTCCGTTATAAACGTTTTAGGGTTTTATAAATCCCTGGATGTTTATATAATTAGTGCTTATATATTTCTTATATTGGGTTTTCTTAATATTTTTCTGGTACGTAAATCTTATCTGTTTTTTAATTTTCAAATAAGTTGTCATAATATTGTTGTATTTCTCTATATATATTTAAAGTAAATATTTTAATAATATTAATATATCTTTATTATAAATATTTTTCCGGCGTTTAATTAAACACGGTTTATTATATTTTTACTTTAAGGTCTTCCAAATTTAATTATTTGCTAAAAACGTTTGCTTTACCATTTTCCGATCTTTTACGATAAATAATAACGTAATCGAACTTTAAAAGGTATTTTACGTAACGTAATTATCGTCCGATTAACTTTTTTATAATTTATATATACCTTTACTTAATATTAATTTCCTTTAAAATAATATTTAAACTCCTTAAAAACTTTAATAATAACTAGGAACTTTTTATCGTAAATGGAATAATTTAACTTAGTACCGTATAATGTATAAAAATAAATGGCGACAAAATATAATTTTTCTTTATTATCTTGTTAACAAATTACTGCTTTTAAAGTAAAATCTAAAGTATCGGTTTTAAGTTCTACTAGTTTATTTAAGTTATACATTATTAAAACGGGTTCGTTAATAAAAACGTCCTTAAGTTGTTAAAAAGCTTCTTTTATAGCTGGAGCTTATACGAATCGTCAATCTTTCTTAATAAATTCCGTTAATAATATTGCGATTTTGCTAAAATATCGTATAAATCGTCGGTAATAATTAACGAATCTAAAAAATATTTATATCTCTGTAACATTAGTAGGTATTTTCCAATCCTTTATTATAAAAATCTTTTTAAGGTCCATCTTAACATATTTTAAAGTAATAACGTATCCTAGATATTTAACCTTTTAAATATAAAAGCTACTTTTTTCTGCGTTAACCAAAAAATTAACGTCCTGTAAAACTTATAAGATCTTATAAACGTATTTTGCATATTCCTTTTCCGTTCTTAAATAGATAAAGTTATTATCAAGGTAATACATAAGAAAAATATTAAGATATTTTCGAAATACGTAATTAATTATTCGTTAAAAAATTGCTAATACGTTTATAAATCCGAAAAACATAACGAAATATTCGAATAATCCGTATTTTATTTTAAAGGTTATTTTCCATTCGTTTCCTGGTTTAGTTTAAATTTGGTTATACCTTTTTCGTAAATTTAAGGTTATAAACCATTTAACGTTTCGTAATCGATCTTTAATTTCGATAATTAAAAGTAATAGTATTCTATTTTTAATAATAATATCGTTAAATTATCGATAATTAATAACAAATCGTAACTTCCCGTTTTTTCGTAAAACGAAAAATATCGGATATCTTACTAACGATTTAAAACGTCGTATATATCCTTTTCGTAATTTATCTTTTAAGTAATTGCGAAAAACGTATAACTCTGCTTCGTTTAAGTTATAAATAAAATAAAAAGTAATTATTTTGCTATTTTTAAAAACTATTTCATAATCCCATTTGCCATATTATAATAATTTTATATCGAACTTTTCTTAAAAAAGCTTTTTATATTTATAATATTATAATAATATCTTCACTATTTACTTTAATAACTTCTTGGGCTGTATTCGTAAATCGTCGTTTATTTATCGAAATCGTACCTTAAGATTCGCTATAACGTATCGTATTTTTTTATTATGCCCTTTATTTTAAATAATAAAGTTTTTATTATATCCTTATATCTACATTCGTCGCTTTTCTTAATCGAATATTAAAATCTCGTATTTTCTTTATTTTTTTCTGTATTAAGAAACAAACGAAAATTTACCTAATTAGTTTTTTAATTAATTAAAAGGTTATACTGGCACATTTATAGTAAACCGAAAATTATGTCGTATCCTATTAATGAAACAATATCGAAATTAATAATTTATTTTCTTTTTTCGATAAAAGTTTTAAGGTAATTAATCTCGCGTTTAACCTATTTATTATCGTAAATAAAACTTTGGTTTTCGGTATTTACGGCCTTATAAAGATAATTCTTCTCCTTTTATAATAAGTTTAACTAATTTATTACCTCCAGGTTAATATAATTCGCAGTTATTACTCCGTAGTCTACTATTACGGTATACCAGTTCTTTTTAATCTATACTTGTATCGTAATAGTATTATCGCCCGTAGCTCCGATTATTACGTTTAAAGCCTTTCTGAAATACTGTAATTTCGCACCTCTTTTCACGCCTTCCTACGGCTTTACTTTAAAAAACGTCCTAATTTTAAGACCTATAGTAAATCTTTAATTTCTGCCGTTCGTTCCGCGTTTTATTACTAAAGCTTTTCGACTTAGCTAATAAAAATCTTAATAGTTTTTTCATCTGGTAACGTTAACCATAAACTATCGCTTTCTCTTTATTAAGCCTTATTTTTTAAATCTTACTAATCTTTTTTAGCAAAACTCTTAATTTCTTCTTTAATTACCTGTCGTTTTTCCTAATTTATAATAAAGGCCAGTTAAATACCTAAATCAGTAATAACTCTTTAGCAGTGTTTTTCCATTATTCTTTGGATTAGTTTTTTTTTTATCTGGTAATTATATTATCCGAAATAACAAAAAAAATCTCCTTATAAACATAACTTTCCGGATAACTAATTTTATAATGCTATTTTCTAATCGATCTTATCCTAATTTACGAATAATCGTAAATATCGGTATTATTACTAATTATTTTTATTAACTCCTTTTTATTTCTTAAAATTAAACCTTTTTTGGTATATTCGGGTTATATATTAATAAATTACTTCCTTTTATTTATAATGGAATTAATATTTAGGTTTATTGCAATGGATAACGTAAATTTTCGTATATTATCCTGCCTTTCCTAAACAAAGGGTTTTATCCCACCTACAATATAATTCCGGCTATATTTTCATTTCCCATTTATTCCTTTATCGTCGAGAGCTTCCTAATACCTCGGGGTAAAGTCTCTTTTATCCCTGGTAATCCTGTAACTATTTTTGCATTACTTGTTAATTCCGTTCCTGTCGTTATATCTCCTATTAAAACTAAGCGAACAGTTTTTTTTTAATGTAATTTTTCCACTTTAGGTAATTCTCGTATTACTGCGTTACCGTATATCGTAACTAACGGTTAACTTTAAGCCGGATTATATTAACTAACTTTTTATTATCTCCCTTATTATCTTGTCGTTATTTTTCGGGTACCGGGGTCCAATTGTTTTATCGTAATTTCTTAAGGGTTTTACATTTAAAAACTTTATATCCTATCCTACTACAATTGTAACATTTAATCCGTAACTAATTTCGTTATTAAACTGTTTCAATTTTTATAGGGCCTAGTTAAGTTCTATAAAAAATAAAAAACGCGGTTTATCCGTTCCTTTTATTTAGTTTGTTGAATTTAAGTTATAAAGCGTACTGGCTTTTTTTCTTTTGTCGTTTCTTAAATTGTCGATTGTCGATTTTTACTATTTCGGTAATATATTTACTCAAGGTAATCGGCCGTTTGAATTTAATAATTTTATCTTTAACGTTATCCTTTAGGCCCTTATAAAATATATCGATTAAAATATCGTTCTCGTTATCTATTTATTTTGCCTTAGTTATCAGGTTCCGGAATTCTATTACATACTTGGATGTTAATCCCCTTTATTATAACTGTAAAATTTTTTGCGTAACAGTACGTTCCTTATTAAAGTTATCGAAATTGTCTTTTAATTTTTCTTTAAAATTGATATAATTAACGAAAAGTTTCCTGGTGGATTTTTCTAATCGTTTTTTGCGTATTCCAGATAATCCTTTATAATTAGTTCAAACTAGTCGAACGCGTTTCCGGTAAGGAATGTTAAGACGGTAAGGATTTAATCCTTTAGGTTGTTAAAGGTTAAGAATTGAAAATATATTTGTATTTAAGTAAGGAAATTTTAAATATTACCTTTCCCGTTATAAGGCTGGGGTTTTTTAATTTTAATTTTCGAGGTGCTAAGGTTCTTTTTGGTTTATTTCCTAAGTTGCTAAATTTCGGTTTCTAGTTTTTTAAGTTTATCTTAAAGCTGTTAAATAATAGTAGGTTTTTTAATCTTGTTACGACCTAACAGAGGGGAGGTCTCGGAAACGGTCCTAACGGACCGAAACAGGACCTAAGTAGGTTAAGCTACGTAATTTAAATCTCTTCTATTCTTAAGATCTAATTAAATCCATATAGATCCAATACCCTTTAGATTTAGGAAAATGACAAAATCCAGGTTTTCATAAAGGATATATACGCTTATTAATTCTATAACTTAAGTAACGACAGCTTACAATATAACTTAATTACCCAAAACGCTTTTAATATTACTAAACGTAACTAAGTTATTTTCGTTACTTAAATTCCTATAATATAACTGCTAACATAAACCGTACGACTTAATTTAATAATTAATTAATTAACTTAGCCGTTATACGTTATAAGCTTTTATTTAATAATATTGTTAAACTTTAAACAATTATTCGAATTATTAAAATGGCCTTTGGCATTAAAAAAATTACCACTGGCCAATAACTTTAAAACAAGCTTAAGAAGTTAAAAACGGAAATTCTACGATTTAAAAAAACAATAAAAAAAAACCTTAATATTTCGAAAATTAAAACTAAAAAACTTTAACCTTACGACGGAAAAACCGATATTTAAAACTTCCTTATTTAGATACGAATATACTTATAGTTCCTAACTTTTAATAATCCGGAAAACATAATCCTTACCGTTACGGCATTCCTTACCGGAAATACATTCGACTAATTCGAATTAACTATAAAAGATTACCTGGAAAAAACAAAAAATAATATAGAAACATTTACCAAGGAACTTTTCGCCAACTATTCCAACTTTAAAGAAAAACTAAAGGCTAACTTCGATAACCCCGATAAAAAACGTATTACCGTATAAAAAATTTTACAACTATAACAAAAAAAACCAACGTTTAAATACATAATAAAGTTCCAAAACTTAATAACCAAAATAAAATAAATAAACGAAAAAAAAAATACCCTAATTAACGTATTTTACAAAAAATTAAAAAATAACGTTAAAAACGAAATAATTAAATTAAAACGACCAATTTCCTTAAGTAAATATATCTTTAAAACGGTAAAAATCGATAATCGATAATTCGAAAAGCAATAAAAAAAAAGGGCCAATACACCTTACGACATAAATTTAACCAGACTAACAAAAAAGGCGGACGCACTACGCCCTTTACCTCTTACGGAATTTAACCGGGCCTTATAAAAATCGGAACGGTCCAGTAACGAAACCAATTTTAATTCAAATGCTATAAGTATAACAAAAAAAAACATAAAGCTTTCTAATATAAAGCACCCAAAAAACCTCGATAAAATAACTAAACCCCCGTACCCAAAAAATAATAACAAAACGACAAAAAAAATAATAAAAAAATAATTAATATAATCCGACCGTAATATACGGTAATACAATAACATAAAAACCATTCAAGGTAAAAAGCCTTTACTAAAAAAAAACTACTTGCCTAATCTTAACGGAAAAAACAACAAAAAAAACAAAACTAATAAACTTTATAAAAATAATTATAAAAGCATTATAAATAAAAGGAAAACCTTTACCCAGAAAAACCGGAACGATATACGAAAATCCACGTTATCCATGATAACAAACCCAGATATCGGTTTTATCAAAAATGAAAAAAAGCGATTTATTAACGCATAACTCGAATACATTAATAAAGGTTTAATTTTAAACAATAAAAAAGAATTAACAAAAATAATCAATAATAATACCGACACTTACGGTTATTTACAAATAAAAATAAAATCGATTAAAAAGTAACTTTATAAAACTAGCTACCAGAAAAATCATACTTACAAAAAAACCCTTTTTATCATTTTGAATAATGCAATTATTAAATATAAAAAGAATTAATCCAGAAAATAATAAAAAAACATTATTAACAAGCTATCATTAATTTAAGCATCTAACTAGCTTTTACTACTAACCCAAAAAATAAAAAAACAATTAAAAAAAAATTAAAAATTTTATTAAAAAAAAATAATAAAATTCGGAAAACGAAAAAAAAATACGGTAACCAATAAGAAAACGATAGTTCGTAAACGATATTACCCGACGAAAAAATAATCGAAACCTTTATAAAACAAACTTACGAATAACCAAACATACGATAACAATTTAAACAGTTATAAAAACAAGTAATACGTATAAAAAAACAATTAAAAGAATTTTAAGTATAAAATAATTAAAACGAAAAAATATTACGAAAACTTTTATAAATTTTAAAAAAATAACGCTACCTATAAAAAAACTATAGGCAAACGGAAAAAAAAAGTTAAACCATAACATTTTAAAAGGGCTTTAAACGTAACGATCGGAATTACTAACGATAATACCATTATTATATAAATACGAATTAAAAAAAACTGGTATACCGTAATAATAAATTACAAAGCAACAATTACGAATTATATCAGCCCGAAAATAATAAATTAATTAAGGCTACTATAAAAGGAAAAAAATTACCTTTATAAGGCTGAAAATGTTAAAGGTTAAAGATTTACTTACGACGATAAGTAAATTAAACGTAAAATTAATCACCTTAAAACCTTTATCGAAAAAAAAAACCAAATTATTAATTTCGATATTATCTTACTAAATAAATACGATATAATCCTCGGAAAACTATAATTACGTTAATATAACCCTTTAATTAATTAGGAAATTAATTAAGTAAACTTTCATTTACTTTTTAATATAAAATAAAATATAAACGATATAAAATCTTAACATTCAATTAATAAAAATAACGAATATAGGTATAAGGATATAATAAAAACCTTATTACTTAAAAAGATAAGATATATTTAAAATAAAAGGTATAATAAAAAAATACGGCGCGTTATTACAAACTTTAAAATACGATTTTAACAAATAAACGACAACTTATAAATATAACCCGAAAAACTATTAAGATAAATAATAAAAATATTACTATAATATTACAAATACAAAAAACTTTTTTAAAAAAAACTTGATACGAAATTATTATAATATAACGAATAAAATTATAAAATAATTTTTAAAAACGGCAAAATAATTGCTTTTTATTTTATTTATAATCTAAATAAAGTAAAGCTATACGTTTTTCGTAATTACTTAAAAAATAAATTACGAAAAAAATATATATAATGCTTTAAATTATTAATAAGGTACTTAATATTCTTTATTTTACGAAAAAACGGAAAATTATAATTTATCATTAATTATCGACAGCTTAATAATATTACCGTTAAGGATAAAATACCGTTACCCTTAATTACCGAAATTAAAACCAATTACGAAACGCCAAATAATTTATAACTTTAAACCTAAAAGAAAAGTATAACCAAATTCGAATTAAACCCGGAAACGAATAAAAAACTGCTTTTAAAACAAAATACGGATTATTTAAATACCTTATTATGCTTTTCGGATTTATAAACGTATTAGTAATTTTCTAACGGATAATTAATTATATATTCCGAAAGTATTTTAATATTTTTATTATATGCTACCTTAACGATATTTTTATTTACTTAAAGACAAAAAAGGAATATGTAAAATACGTTTATAAGATTTTACAAATTTTACAAAACGTTAACTTTTTAATTAATACGGAAAAAAACACCTTTTATACCTAGGAAGTTAAGTACTTAAGGTATATCATTACCCCGGAATATATTAAGATGGACCTTAAAAAAATTTCTGTAATTAAAAATTGGAAAACGCCTATTAATATTACCGAAATATAAGTATTTCTTAAACTTATTAATTATTACTAACGATTTATATAACATTTTAATAAGGTTGTAATATTATTAATAGAATTTATTAAGAAGGATTAACGGTTCGTATAGGCTTTAGCTGCGGAAAAGGTTTTTTAATAGTTTAAAGATATTTTTATTAACAAGCTTATCTTAATAATATACGATTTAAATAAATTAGTAAAATTCGAAGATGACGTTTTAGATTTTACTTTAAAAATAATAATTTATTAACGTAATAATAAAGAAAAATTATACCTTATTGCCTTTTACTTTTATAAATTATACAGTACCGAATTTAATTACCTTATTTACGATAAAAAGTTCCTAACTATCGTTAAGGTTTTTAAGGAATTTAAATATTACCTTAAAAAAACCAGTATTAAGTAAAAGTATATATAAATTATAAAAACATTTTTTATTTCGTAATTACGAAAAAACTAATCGGACGATAATTACGTTACGTAAAATATCTTTTAAAATTCGATTACGTTATTATCTATCGCAAAGGATCGGAAAATAATAAAGCAAACGTTTTTAGTAAATAACTAAATTTAAAAAAACCTAAGGTAAAAATATAACAAATTATGTTTAACTGGATAATAAAAGGATATTTACAATAACGACATATTAATATTATCAGAATATCTATACTAAACATATATAAAAAAATATAACAATATCATAATAACATACCCGAAAATTAAAAAATAAACAAAATCCATATACTAAAAAAACACCAAAAAAACCTAATACGAAAAATACATAAAAATTAACTATATAAATATCCAGGAATTTACAAAACCTTAAAACGCTTACGATAAATATATTATTTTCTTAAAATAAAATCAACCGTATAAAAAACTATATAATAATACAACATTTACGTTAAGGCAAAGGCCAAATAACATAAATTATACGGAAAATTACAACTATTACCAGTTATTAAACGACTATAAAATTTAATTATATTTAATTTTATTACAAAACTTCCTTTATTAAAAAACCTAATTACGGATATATACTATAACAATATTTTTATAATCATTAATCGATTTACAAAATTTTCTTACTTTTTACCTTATAATAAAAACATAAATACCGAACAAATAACCTACATTTTTTTCGATATATATATAACGTATATAGGCTGCTAATAGAAATCATTTTAAATAAAAACATAACCTTTACTTTAAAGTTCTGGCAAAGCTTAATAGCACAATTCGGCCTAAATTATAAATTATCAAGCGTTTTTAAATTACAAACAAATAAATAAACGGAAAAAACCAATTAAACGTTAAAAACATATTTACGATATTATATTAATTACGAACAAAACAATTAAGTTAAAAAACTACCTATTATATAACTAACCTACAATACCAGCTACCATAATAATATTAAAACAACTTTAACAATTACCAATTTTAATTTTATTCCAAAAATTTACAAAAAAACGCGAAAAAAAAAACCAATTAATATCAAAACAATCCTTACCTTAAAACAACTTAAGCAATTACACCAAAAAATAAAAACAGAATTTTAATTCGTATGCAAACAAATAAATAAATATTATAACCAGAAAAGGTTGAAAAAACCAACTTTCTCGGAGGAAAAAATGGTTTATTTAGCTACTGAATTGGGACAGGGCTCATCAAAGCTGCATGTATGCGAGAACCTCTTGATCAGAAGCTTGGGAAGAAAGATGCCGGGCGTTCCTTGATGCTATGGAAGACTACATACAAAAGTTGGTAGGTCGGCATTATATAGACCATCGCCGACCCACTTGGTGACGTAGTTAGAAATAGCTAGAAGAAGCTAGAACAGCTGCAGCAGCTGTACAGCTGTACAGCTCCACAGCTCCAACCCCAATACACTACTAAAAATATCAAAACTAAACGCCCAAATAAAAAACTTGACTTCAAATACATTAGCCTATATAAAATCGCCAAAAAAATCTTAAAAAACAATTATTAATTAAAATTACTACCTAAAGTTAAACTTTATCCAGTTTTTTATGTTTCCTTACTTAAGTTAATAACAGATACTATCAAAATATACACAACATAAAACGACGTAAAGGTAAAGAAAAAAAGGAAAATATAGGAAGTTGAAAAAAATATTCGACATACGAAAAAAAAAAAAAAACTTACGCAATACTTAATTAAATAAAAAAATTACCTAAATTCCGAAAACACCTGGAAACCCGCCAAAAATCTTATTAACGCCTAACGCCTGTTAAAAAACTTTTATTAATAACGTCGGAACTATCGAAATTAAAAATGTTCCAGTTTACGTTATTTAAAAACAACCAGTCGGACGTCTTAAAAATAGACCAGTTATTTTAAACAAAAACCTAAACAAAAAACGACGCGTTTACCTCTAACCGTTCTTAATCTTTTAACTTATCCATAAACTAAAGGCCGTAATTAACAATTTTTACCCCTTAAACGTAAAAAAACCGTTTCTAGCGGCAAAAACGAAAAAAGCAACCAATAATTTTATCAATATTACGCTATTTGCGTACAAGGTCCTTCTTTAATTTTTGCTAAAAACGCAGTAAGGTTTTTTCCGTTACGGCCTTTTTACGATCCAAACGGTTTTTCTTTTCTTTAATACGACAAAAAGAATTAATAAAAATACCGGACCTATCACAGCGACGACGATATTTAATATATTCGTTATAACGACGAATTTCCTTAATTATTTAATATTTCGTCCCTTTTTTAAAATATAACGTATACGGCATTACTTTAAAACCAAATTTGATAATATAAGTAACTAAAGATTTAAAGTTTTCCTTTTAATTTGGACAATTGCGGGATTTATAATTAACGATACGACCACCTATAATAAAAAATTAACTTACCAAAAAAAAGAGATCTTTAAAAACAAAAATCCTAAAAAAGGGGATATCGTATTACGACCCAATAAAAAGGAAGTCTCGGAAACGGTTTTAACGGACCGAAACAGGACCTAAATAAGTTAAGCCACGTAATTTGGATCATTTTTGTTTTTAAGATCCAATTAAATCCATATAAATCTAATACCCTTTGGATTTAAGAGGACGACAAGATCCAGGTTTTCATAAAGGATATATACGTTTATTAATTCTATAACTTAAATAACGATAGCTTATAATATAACTCAGTTACCCAAAATGCCCTTGGTATTACTAAACGTAACTAAGTTATTTTCGTTACTCAGACTTCTATAATACGACTGCTAACATAAACCGTACGACTTAGTTTAATAGTTAGTTAATTAGCCTAGCCGTTATAAATCTGGGGAGTTTTTTTTAATATTTGGAGTTATTTCGATAATTAGAGGTATTATTTAAAGTTTAATAATATTATTAAATAAAAGTTTGTAACGTATAACGGTTAGGTTAATTAATTAACTATTAAATTAAGTCGTACGGTTTATATTAATAATTGTATTACGGGATTTAAATAATAAAAATAACTTAATTACGTTTAATAATATTAAAAGTATTTTAATAATTAAGTTATATTATAAGCTAACGTTATTTAATTATAAAATAACGAACGTATATATCTTTTATAAAAACCTGGATTTTTTATGGATCTTATTATCCGTACAGATTTAAAAGGTATTAGATCTATATGGATTTATTTAGATCTTGTCCGTAAAGGAAATCCAAATTACGTAACTTAACTTGCTTAGGTTCTGTTTCGGTCCGTTAAGACCGTTTCCGAGGCCTCCCTTCCGTTGAGTCGTAACACTATATCTAGCTGCTCTCCCCCCTAGTTGGAAAGGATTAGGATACCAGAACCATAGCCTGAAGAATGCAACACAATTTGCCTATATGGTAGCATCTTTTAGTTTTGTCTCTTAACATCCTAATCCAGTTTATGTTGCAATTCGAGGTACCGCTCCGTTTCGGTACAGAAAGTTAGGAACGGCAGGCTCGGCATAAAGGCGCTTTAAAACAAGAAAATTACAAAGGCTCGACTTTGGAAAAGGTTTTAAAATCCCCTTAATTGCTGGAAAAGCGCCTGCGTACGTAATGGCCGTTGTCGATTAAAAGCAAGAAAGGCTCGTTAACGCGGTGATATCCGAGAGGATTCGAGAAAGAACTTAAGAAAAAACCAGAAAAAGCTAAGATAGCAATTGGAAAAGGAACAACGTTTAGAAAAGACGTCGGTTAGCCGGAGGGCTTTAATATGAAATAATTAATAAAGGTATTCGCCAAGTTATCGAACGAAACGAAAAAAAAAAATACGTACTTAGATTAGAAAAACTTTAACTTTAAGTTAAATAAGGAAAATCGGCTGCAAGACAGTAATAACTAGGAGATATAAAAAACGGCTATTTAAGTAACCCTAATAACAATTAAATATCGTAACGGTAACTCGGTAAAGCTTAGCCATATTAATAAAACTAAATTAGCCGCTATAGTTGTTACTAACGTTAAGGAAATTCTTATAGCAGTTGTTACTAAACTTATAAAAGGTACGGAAATAATTAAGGTGTTAAAACGTTTATATAAAGCAAAAGAAATCGACCAGAAAATGGACTTTTAAACCTAGTTTTAATTCGCCAAATGGGATTATAAAAAGTAGTCGGCGTTGGATTATGTAATCGATTTTAAGAACCTGGTACGGCGGTATAACGAAGTCGATATGCCTGTTAACGTTAGATAATAAGTTACTATATTTATCGGCTCGATTCGGGATTAGAATAACGCCGGTTAAAAGGGCCGAATAAACGGAATATTTCGTTAGTATTTAATTATAACGGTAAATCAAGAGTATAACAACTTTGTCGCCGAATTTCGAGAAAAGGAAAAGGATTTAAAAAAAGGAAGTGGTAATAGTTATAACGCGAATTAAAACCGATAAAATAAGCCCTTATAAAATAAGAATAACCAGTTACTTTGTTACAAATGTAGTAAATACGGATATATAACGAAGGATTGCCCGAAAAAACAAAAGCGTAGTACAAAATGTAAGGCTAGTTTTATTCCGGAAAGGCTGCAGGACTTATACAGAACGGATAAAAAGATTTTTTAATAGCTTTTAAGGCGACGGCGAGGTCTAGATAGCTCTTGGCAACCCTAGGGCCATAAAGGCGTATCGGCAAATGTAATGATTTATTATTAGAAGGTTAAAAGGATTAAAAGGGCTTTAATTTGTAACCCCAAGATTACAAGGACAAAAGAGCTGGAGGCTATATCTAGCTGCTCTCCCTCCCAGTTAGAAAGGATTAGGACACTAGAACTATAGCCTGAAGAATGCAATATAATTTGCCCATATATTATTATATATTTCTTAATAAGGCCCTAATTAATTTCCGTTTTAATAACTAAATATTAAAACTAGTTTATTAACAAATTAACTTTAATTAATTTTTAAAGGAAAACATTAATCGATTATCGAAAAATATAGAAAAAATAATTATTTAAAAAACCGATTACTTTTTAAAGAAAGTAAAACGAATTTTTATATCCTTTTTAATTATTAATTAAAATAATACGATAAAGGTTTTGCTTTACCCCTTAAGGAATTCGTTTATTTTAAACTTAAAATTTACGATATATATTTTTAACTTTAATAATAGATGTTTAAATTATAGGCTAACGATTTAAGGTAACGGAATATACGTAAGGAATCATTTTGTCCCAATTAAAGAAGACGGCGAAATAAATACGATAATAAAATTTAATTTTTTTTCGAAATATATTTTAGTTATTTTTTTTAAGTATTAAATATAAGTTTTTAATATTATATATTTAAGTTTAAAACAGGGGTAAAAAGCCTTTAAAGGGTATAATTAAATAAAAAGTAAATATAATACGAAATAACGTTAAATTATTTTCGTTTTTAATTATATATATTTATAAAACAGTAATCTATTTATATAACCGTACCTTTAAATACGTATTTTTTTAGTAAAGTTTATATAAAGTTTATTATAGTTACTTAATATATAAACACGGTATTATAATATTTAATTAGAAATTTTAATAAATTTATTTGCGAATATCCGGTTATAAAGCTTACGTTATAATAATTACCGTTATAAAAAAACGGAAATTTTAAAAGTTAAATTTTAAAATATAAATTAACTTTTTTATCGGTTACTAATTTACGAATCTTTACGAGATTTAAAACTTGTTAATTAATAAGGTTATTATTATTTTAAACGTATAGTTTAACGAAAAGCTTATTTTTTTTAAATAATATTAAAATTTAAAAAACGATTTTTTTTACGTTGCGGGAAACAAGTTATAGAACTTAATACGATAAGTAAAGTTGTTTAATTAGGTTTAAAGTTATTTATATATATATATATATATTTAAAAGGGCCTAATGGCTTAGTGGTCGCAAGCCTGGGTATCTTTTTTAATTGCGACAGGCTTAGGCACCCTGTTTCGGTTAGTCTTAAAAAACAGCTGGTTTAAATCCGGCTTGGGTTACCGTTTCTTTAGGTAGCGCCAGTTTAAAGAAACTGGCCAATTGGAGCTTCGGCTCCGCCACCGTATCGGCAACCGCTAAATCAATTAGTTAGGGGCTTTAGAATTAATCAAGTCGTATATTTTATCGTCAGTTACCGTGTTACATATCCCGTATTACGTTTTTTCATCCGGCCTACTAAAGGGTACGGTTTTTTCGGAAGTATTTTCCGGTCGCGCTTATATAGAACTATTTATGTATATATATGTAATAAACGGATTAGTTATATATATATATATATAACTAGATACCTTAATAGTACTTTACCTTATATATATATTTAAAAGGAAATCGAAAACTTAAGTGGAATAATATAGCTATTAGTAAAATAAAAAGAACGATTTTAAAGTAATATACGCGTTAAAAACGTACGGGATAAAGAAAAATAAACTTATTTATATAGGATTAATTATTTTTATACGAATGTTATATTTAAATTATTATTATTATTAATATTTATTTTAATAATTATTACGATTAATATGCCGACGGAAAGAATAAAAGTAACTTTAAGTTTTTATTAAATTATTTAACTTAATTTAACGGTAAAAAACGAAGGTATTTTATAGGTTATAAACGTAAGTTTTTTATATATTCCGTACTAAAATAATGTTATATATAACGATTATAAGGTATAGGAAATTGTTATTAATATACAAGGTAAAGTGCTATTAAGGTATCTAGCTATATACATATATATAAGAAGCTAATCTATTTATTAAATATATACAGAAATTAGTTTTATAAATACGACCGGGAAGCACCTTTTAAAAACCGTCTCTTTTTGGTTAAAGGCCGGAAAAACGTAATACGGGTTATGTAATACGGCAATTAACGGTAAAATATACCCGATTAATTAATTAATTCCCATCGCCCCTAATCGTAACTAATTCCCAAAGCCAGCTACCCCTTAATTGTCGCCAACACGGTAACGGGGCCGAAACCCCAATTGGTCTAGCTCCTTCTAGGCTGGCGTCACCTAAAGGAACGGTAGCCCAAACTGGATTTAAACCAGCTGTCTCTTGAAACCAACCGAAACAGGGTACCCAAGCCTGTCGCAATTGAAAAAGACACCCAGGCTCGCGACCACTAAGCCATTGGGCCATTGTTATTAATATAAAACTGTTAGTTTCTTTTATAAATATAATCGATAACTGGCTAATAAGTTACGAAAATTTAAGGAAGTTAATTACTCGAAATACGCGTTATTTTAATTAAACAGGTTTTAATATTTTATTATATAAAAAGATAATTATGTTGTTAAATCGGATATATAAACGTAATTTACCGTTACCGCTATAAGATTATAAGAAGTTAAATATATACCCGTTAAGAGAAATATTTCGTAAAATTAAAAAAGTTTATTTATAAAGTTATAAAGAAATACGATTTTAAGATATAATTAATTAGTTTTTTACTAAAGAGAAAAAACTATTAAAATATATATAAGTATATATTTATAAGTATAATTAATTATAAATGTATAAGGTTCGTTTCGTTATACGAAGCGATTAATAACTTAAAACCGTTTATAATAATATATATATTTTTATCTTAGTTAAAAGGTTATTTAAAACGTTAATCGTTACGGCGGTTAAGTTCGATTTAAAGTTTAAATAGTATAATATTATTAATGTTTTTATTAAGTATTTTTAATATAGAAAAACCTTTTTAATTAAAAAGGTTTTATATAGTTTAAGGGAGTTGCTGTTATTATAGCAGAAAGATTTTACCGAGACGTTTAAGAAATTAGAATTTAGTTCCGTTTTTTATAAATTTTGTTATTTTATGCGTTAAAAGGTATTTATTTATTTATATAAACGATATCGTAATAATATATTATAAAGAAAATTAAACTTTATTAATTAGTTAATTTTATAAATTAGGAAATGGTATATTTTTATAAAAGGATTTATAATAGTTTTTCGATATTAACATAATTAAATATAAAGTTAAAAGAAAAATCGGATTAATTTAATTTTTTAAATGCGTTAATTAAGAACGTCGAATTATTACCGAATTTTCATTTACTTTATTTAAGTTTTATTAATAAATATTAGAAAAAATCGGTTTTATTTTATACGTAATAGTTAATACGTAATTTTATATATTTCTTATAATATCCCGATTTATTTATTTTAACTTAAATTTTAATAACATATATTATAAATTTGTTAATTAAGTTATATTATATTTAATCGGGATTAAAATATAAACGTTATAATTCGAAGGCGAAAATTTATTAAATACTTAAAGTAACGTTTTTTTACGGATAATATAATCTATCGAAAAAGTTTTTAAGCTTACGTTATAAAGTTATTTAAATAAATAATAAAATAATAGGCGAATAAGTAAAATATAATAATTATTTTTATAATCGAAACGAAATTATTATTTTTTACGTAAATTATAAAAAAAGTTTTATTTACTCTTCGATTAACTAAAAACTGGGAATTATTTTAGATATTAAACCGTTAAATAAATAATATAATAATTAATAAATTATACGGTTTATAAACGTTACCATTACTTTTTTATAAATAAAGTTATAATATGTAAATATATATAATTATTAGTTACGAAAAGTTGTAAAAAGGGATTTAATTAAAATATATTATACGTTTACCGTCGATATACTAACTGATAACTTAATTAAAGCCTTATTACGCGAATTAATTAAACATTTTAAAAAGTAGCTAGGATTAGTAGATATTACGGAAATTTTCGACCGGCGGAAAAATATTTTACGAGTAATTTTAAAGGAAAAATTAGTTAATTAAAAGGATTTAATTGTTAGAAAAAAGGTCGAATAAAAAATTATAATTTTAGGAAATGATAATACGTAACGATTAACGCTATGAATATTTTAAGGCGTTAAAAGGGTATATCAGCGAATAAAGGATATTAAACGCACCTTATATACTGAAAAGCTCCTTTTAATTGGAAAATATATAAGATGACCACCCTATCTACGCCCCACCCCCTTAACGCGCCACCATTTCCTATATAAAATCAACGAAATCGCATATTTATAATTAATTAACAAAAATAGATATTAAAAGGCGGTTAACGGATTAATAATTAAGGACCTTAAATACGGCCGTATAAAAAATATCTTTTAAAAATATTAATGTTTTTATTACGAAATTAAGAGTTAAAGTTGTAAAAACTGGATCTTAACATTTTCCCATACAATTTGTATGGGAAATTGTTAAGATTTAACCTTTAGGTTTATTTTTAAATAAATACGTAATTAAAAGAGATAAAAATTCTAAATAAGTTTTAAAAATAGCCTTAATCATATTCTAAAATAGGTTTAAAATTCTGATTATATATCTTTAATATTCGTTACGTAATAAAAGTTTTAAAAACTAATATATTTTTTCCTATATAAAACTTTCTCCACTTTCCGGTAATATGTTATAGTTCGTTATATAATAAAAGTAGATAAAAAATAATATTTCGTACTTATAATATATATATTTAAATAATTAAATATAAAATTTCTTCTTTATATCTTTCTTATTAAAAAAGTTATGGATTTTTTTCTTTATCGCCTTAAATAGGTGGAAAATATATGGTAAAAAGTTTTATCGGATATCGGAAAATTAAAAAAATCATTACGTAATTATAATAATTTTCTAAATATCTTTATCTTATAACGCCCCTAAATGCAATTAAAACTCTAAAGAGCGTTTATTTCTCCGATTTTTATTCGAATTTTAAGATGTTTTTGAAAATATAGCGATTTTGACGATTTGTATGGGAAAACGCCGGCGCGTTGAGGGGGTGGAGCGTTGATAGGGGTGCCATCTTAGTCCGTTGCTAGGTTATACAAAAGCTATATGCGTACGAAAAATATACGTAAATTAACCTAATACAACAACACAACTGATGTCCCCTATATCTGACAGATACCTACCACAAGGCTGTCTCTTCATGTGCGCTTTCATGGCGTCTCAGTTTAATATTGTCTACGGCAAGTGGCAAACCACAGCGAATCAGCCTTGGTGGCAGCGATGAACTCACCCGACCTTTCGTTGTAGGGTAAAGACTGCTTAGGCACTTTCGGTTCTATCCAATTTATATCTGTCCACATCAATGGGCGAACTACAGCGAGCTAGTCCCGGCGGCAGCACCGGAGCCACTCAAACTTGGTTGCTTGAGGGGTGTGGCATTCTAGTAAGGCTGTGCATGCGGCCAATACGAGTCACTTTGCAGCTGTCCCTATCTAAGATATCTTTTTCGTTTGATCGTTATTGATGACCGTGCGACTTCCGAAGCATCAGTTTCGAGCAAGACTTGAACGACAGGGGCGTAGCTCAGACGCGATGCATCAAAGTTCATTTTTGGCCAACTCCGTTCATTCCCGTCGTTTCTAATAGGAGTCGTATGGACGACCGCGTTCCACTGGCTATATTGCTTCGGTCTTTCATTTCCAGACTTGATTCTCATTTTCGCGTGAGAAAGTCCGTGGAAACCATTCTCAACATGTCAGCTTCATATCAAGGAAGCAACTTTGGGAGCAGGCGTGGAGGTAACGAGTTGCCTCAAGCTATGGGTT
Organism: Monosporascus sp. CRB-8-3; assembly: GCA_004155055.1. Taxonomy (NCBI): domain Eukaryota; kingdom Fungi; phylum Ascomycota; class Sordariomycetes; order Xylariales; genus Monosporascus; species Monosporascus sp. CRB-8-3. The sequence continues at coordinate 63,204 of QJNZ01000240.1, forward strand.
GCTCGATTGAGAGCCGAGAGCAATTAGGTCATCCCAAATTCCCTCATAAATCAGGTTCAAGAACGCGTTACCCGGACCACCCGAGAAACGATAGCGACCAGACCGATGCGGCTTTACCAGTGTCGGCGAGTACTCCTCGATGGTCAATGGAGACCAATACTTCGAGCATCAGCATGGTGTCTGAACCAGCATGCGGGTATGAGGCGAGACACATAAAACTAGGGAAGAGGCATACTGATGTGGTCGTTCCGGTGTCAGGTATCCTCCCTGCGCACAGATGAGCATGATTGCACGTTACATAGCCGAAGCCGACCCGAATGACTCATGTGCTCAAAAACGGCAAGGGAAGCTTTCTAAGAGATCTAATATGCTGCGTTTGCAAACCGCCTTGGCACCAATGGTGGTCGCCTTCAACAGAGCTACCCTTGTGTGGGCTACAACAAAATACGATTCCAACAATGTCTGGAGTGTCGCCATACTTCATACGGGAAATTGCAGCTACATCGGAAGCTTAACAGCGCTTTACACGGGGCCCTCAACATTCTTTCTTCGCTGTTCCTTGCCACAGGAAATTACTGCATGCAAATGCTAGTAGTCCCATCACGAACTGAGACTGACGCGGCGCATGCGGACGGAATTTCACTGGATGTTGGTATTCAAAGCCATACAAAAATCTTTGGAGTATCGAGCGAAGAAGAGTTTTCTTTGGTTAGCACTTGGAGTGGTTTCTAGGGTGCTACATCTCCTATGGGTTGTCCTCACGCACGCGCTTCTGCAAAAACGAATCTGGCGTCGACCGCTAACACTCCCTTATTAGCTGGAACTCCGTCATATTCTCATCTCTTCCTTCCACCATATTTGCCGGAGCGATCGCCATCAGCGACTGGTCCGTGGCCAACGACAGCTGGGGGATTGCCCCGTACGCAATCAGGGCCCCGAGCTTTAACCTTAAAGGGGAGATTCAAGGTCTTAAACGCAGAGCCTCAAATGTCACCCGAGTAGATTCAAGATCTTGTCTTGAGCGCTATGTAGATCCGTTAGGCTCTTTAGGGAATCTCGTCGTCGTCGGCTAGGAATTTGACATCGGTCCAAAATAATGAATCTTCCAGAGTCCAAGGATGGATCAATGGCAATTCCAGCATCAAATGGTCTGAGGCTAATGATTGGGTCGGCAATTCATTCTCTGGGACACAGAGTGCCCTATTCTGCAACCTTGACGGGACCAAGGAAAACATAGGCACCTGGGCACTCAAAACATGGGAGGCACCACATCAGCAGATAGTGACGGTGGACCACTGCCTCCTGGGCGAGCAAGCCGATAACATGGAACGTTGTGGGCTTCTGTCACATTTACTAGGGAGCAGCTGCACAGCTTTTGAAGGCTTGATAATGATAACTAGGAAGCTAGAAGCGGTGAGCCCATATGGTGTGTGTGATTTACTGATATAGGGCTTCGGAGAGGATTAACGTTGTTCCGAGTAATCCCTATAGCGGGGGGGGGGGCCTTTTCTGCGACACACCCCCTGATTTTTCTGTTCCTATAACAGAAGGATTACTCCCATGGGCACCCCCTAGATTCAACGCTCCTAGGAAGCTAGATATAAAGGAAATGAAGCTATTAAATGGCGATTAAATGGCTGATCAAATGGCTGGCAGATATAACGCTTCTACCACCCCCATCTAAGGAACCGGCTCCCGGGGATTAGTTTTTTGGAGGTGTATAGCGTCCCTTTTTAGTTGCTACGTTGAACGTTTTTACGGGCGAACTCTGTCGGGTTGAAAGTGTATATATAGCTTTTTAGCTGCCGCGCTGGGCGTCTTTACGGGCAGCCTTTTCGGGTGATAAAGAGCAGTGAAGTACCGTGTATCCGATTTCAGGTATTTACCGCCGTCGATAAACAAATGGGAGAGCTCCGGCCGTATCCCGCAAGCTCCCTAAGTAGTGATATTACCGTACGTGTTATCCGGAATAGTTTCTACTTGCTTGCGGATTTTTTTTTATTCGTTCAGCTAAGTACGTTGCTTTATACGCTTAAACTGGTTGCTTAGAATATCCGGTGGCGTTACGCCCGGCGGAAGGGGTTTCCCGAGAGTGAACATAAGTTTATGGTATTTATCCGGGGTTTAGCGATATTTTAACGTTGAAGTGGTTAAGTAAGGGTAATAATATTTTTCTGATCCCGGTAATTTTCCTGTTACGGATGCGTATACGGAATACCTTCCCCCTTTTTTAAGTTGTTACCGTTGATATATAAACGTCGAAAATTACTTTCCGTAACTTTTTAACGACGTAATAAGTATTTTAAGTACTTTAACGCGCGCAAGTTTTATTAATTTCTATTAAGCTTACGTTGGATTTAATCGTTAAACGATAGCAAATAAAAACTGCTATACCGTTAAGCGCCTTTAAATCTCGGGGATATTATAGGCTTAAACGCGAACGTACGCGTCGTACTACTTAGCGTACTGTTTCTCCGGAAGTAATTGTCAGATATAGGAGATATTAGTTGTATTATTATATTAGGCTAACTTACGTATATTTCTCGTCCGTATACAGCTTTTATAAAACTTAGTAACGGAATATATATTTTCCGATAAAAAAAGCTTTTCCGTATATAAGGTATATTTAATACTTTTTTATTAGTTAATATACCCTTTTAATATTTTAAACTATTTATAGCGCTAATTATTATATATTATTATTTTTTAAAGTTATAATTTTTTATTTTATTTTTTCTCCGGGGAGTAAATCCTTTTAAAATTATTCGTAAGGTATTTTTTTATCGTTCGAAAGTTCTCGTAATATTTATTAAATTTAGTTATTTTTTTTTAAAAAACTTAAACCGTTGGCGTAATAAGATTTTAAAAAATTATTTTTTTACGGTTTTTCGTAATTAATAATTATATATATTTACGTATTATAATTTCGTTTATAATAAGGCGATGTCGGTATTAATTATTTATATAATTTATTAATTATCGTATTATATACTTAACGGTTTAATATTTAAAGTAATTTTTAAATTTTAATTAATCGAAAATTAAATAAAGTTTTTTTTAATTTATATAAAAAATTATAATTCCGTTTTTATTATAAAAGTAATTATGATATTTTATTTATTTATTTGTTATTTTATTATTTGTTTAAATGGTGTTATAACGTAAATTTAAATACTTTTCCGATTTATTATATTATCTATAAAAAACGTTATTTTAAATATTTAACGAATGTTTATTTTTAAATTATAATGATAACGTTTTAATTCCGATTAAATATAATATAATTTAATTAATAATTTTATAATATACGTCTTTAAGGTTTAAATTAAAACGGTTAAATCGGGATACGGTAAAAAATATATCCGGTTACGTATTAATTATTACGTAAAAAATAAAACCGATTTTTTTGGTATTTATTAATAAAACATAAATAAGTCATATCAAAATTCGATAATAATTTAACGCTGATTATAAACGTTTTTAAAAAATTATTTATTTATTTTTAAAAATTAAATTAACCAATTTATTTATAAAATCGGATTAAAATAAGTAAATCTTTTATTAAATTTATTTTAAATATTTCGATACCAAAAGATTTTTATAAATTTTTACACGTTATAAAACTATACCGTTCCCGTATTTACTAAATTAAAAAATTAATAAGGTCTTAATCTCTTTTACGAGGTATTATAACGATATCGTTTATAAAAATAAAAAAAATCATTTAACGAATAAAATAATAAGGTTTGTAAAAAACGGGGTTTAAACTTAATTTTTTAAACGTTTTAATAAAATCTTTTTATCATAATAACGGCAACTTTTTAAATTATAAAAAAACTCCTTTACGTTAAAATATCCTGGAAATATTTTTATATATATTTTGTATATAAGTTAACGTTAATAAAAACGGTAATAACGTTATATTATTTAAGTTTTAAATTTAATTTAACCGTTATAATAATAAACGTTTTAAATAACTTTTAAATAAAAGTAAATATATATATATTATTATATGCGTTTTTTAATTATTAATTACTTTATATAATAAAACGTATTTTACATTTTTATAATGAATTATATATATTAAACTTATAAATAAACTTTTTCGACTTTATAAAATAATTTTTTTAATAAATATATATTTAACTTTTTATAACTTTATAATAATAACGAAAAATTGCGTTTATATACCCGGTTTTACAATATAAATATTTGTTTATATATTAAAGTATTGTCCTAATGGCTCAGTAGCGGCGAGCCCGGGTATCTCTTTTAATTGCGACAGGCTTGGGCACCTCGTTACGATTGATTGTAAAACATTGCTGGTTTAAATCCAGCTTGGGCTACCGTTTCTTTAGGTGGCGCCAGCCTAAAGGAGCTAACCAATTGGGGTTTCGACTCCGCTACCGTGTCGGCAACAACCGGAGAGGTTGGGGGCTTTAGGAACCAACTAATTAATTAAATCAATCGTATACTTAGCTATTTATTTATTACTGTTAGCTAGTAAGGGGTGCTAAACGTACTTTATATACGGAAAGGGTCCTTTTAATCGGAAGATATATGTTTTATTACTAGGTTATATAAAAGCTGTATGCGTACGAGAAATATACGCAAGTTAGCCTAATATAATAATAAAAACTAATATCCCTTATATTAAATAATTAAAAAACTTATTCGCTTAATTTGCGTTATTATTAATTAATTAGCTATTACTAAGATAATATAGGTTATATATTAGTAATAATTATTAATATATCTTATTAATTATAATAATAACGATATCGTTAACGTCCTCCGTTATTTATAACGGATTTAAAGATTAAAACCGCTTTAAAGGCGATTTCCGGGTTAAAATATACGCTTTTATTATATAGAATTATATTAATCGTAATTAATTATTTTCGTAACTTATTAAATTAATAAAATCTAATATAATTTTATATCCGAAAAATAAATCCGTTATACGATATGAAATAATACCTTAAACGGTTTTTTAATTATATTTATATATTTCTGAAAAAAAAAATCGATTTTATTAATTATTTAACGAATATTTTTAAAATAACGACCGAAAGTAAATAAATTTATAATTAGAATTTTACAGCATATATTTATAAAGATCGCAAATATTAAACCTTTTAAAAAAGTATTAATAACCTTATAGAATAAGTTTTAAAGTTACTATTTTTAATAATTAAATTTTTCTTAGGAAGAAATTTACGGAAATAAGATATTAAGTTAGTTAAGTCCGGCAAAATATATAATAACAGGTTTTTAATTAATACTTAACAGAAATACAGTAAAAAACTGAAAGAAATCTTAATGTTAGTAAAAAAACTAAATAAATAAATCGTAAGGTAATAAAAAATAATAATTTAAAGATAATAGTTTAAAAATTTAAAGACGAAAACGACGATTGTATAAATTAACAACCTATATATAATATTAGCTCTTATTATAAGGATTTAAATAATTACGATTTAAATATTAAAAAATAACGGTTCATTTTTTAAATTATTAAATTATAACTTGTTTAAAACTTATATTAAAAGATATTAAAATAACGTTTCCGACTTTTTACGGGATATTTACGAACCTTTTTAATTAAGACAATCTTAATTAGAAAAATATTAAAAATAAATTTTAATTATAAGGAAGATTTTTAAAGGATATATTAATATAAAGAAATTATCAAGGTTTTTATTTAAACCGAAACGGTAACAAATGAAAAACGTTAAAAATTAAATGTATAAAAAATCCTTTATAAAACGGACTTAAATGTTTTTTATAGATTTTCTTAATATTATTACGTATTCTTTGATAAAGCACCGGTAAATTTCCGTTTTAATAACAAAATAATAACATATATTTAAAACCGGATATTTTTTAATCATTTTTTAAAGGAAAAAATTAACTGTTTATAAAAAAAAATATTTAAAAAATAAATTAATTTTTTAAAAAATAAAACGGGTTTTAACGTATTTTTTAAAGTTTAATTAACGTAAAACGATAAACGTTACGTTTTATTTATTAAAAAATTTATTTATTTTAAATTTAAAATTTACGATATATATTTTTAATTTTATTAATAAGGTTTTAAATTTTAAATAAACCGTATAAAGTAATAAAATATACGTAAATAATAATTTTATTCCGATTAAAAAATATAAAAGAATTAACGTAATATTTTAAAACGTTAACGGTATAAAAATATTACGTTTATATAACGTAATTCATTATAAAATTATTTATATAATTTAGTATTTTTCCTGTAATTCCGGAAAAAAATATTAATAAAATAATTAAAAAATTAATAATTTTATTTAATATATATAAAATTTAATTAATTTATTATCGACAATATTAATATAATAATTATTTATATAATTTTTATAATTTATAAATAACGAAATTATTACGGATTAATAACGGTATTAAATATTATTTTAAATTAAGTTATTTAAAGTTCGAAATCAATATTTAATTATAATTTAAAAAAGATTATTTAAAAACTTTTATAATAGTTAAATCTTAAGTATATAATAAGGTAAAAATTAAAAGATAAATATATTAGAAAATAAAAAAAGGAATTTTCCGATTAAATTAAAAAATTATTCTTAATTTCGTAAATTTCGAAAAAAATCCCGAAAAATATAAATATATTATATACGTTATTAATAAATATTTAAATTTTATTTAAAATATTTATCTTAAAAACCGAAAGTAAAATATATGAATTATAATATATAAATATTTATTAAAAGTTTTAAAAAATTAAAATAAAGTCTTTTAATAAGTAATCGAATACGATAACGAAATTTTAAAAAATTCTTAATTTCGAAATATATTATAATTATTTTTTTAATATTAAATTTAAAATAAAGGTATAAAATATTTAAAAGATATAATTAAAAAAAGTCATTACGATATAAAATAACGTTAAATTATTTTTATTTTTAATTATATATATTTTTAAATACGTATTTTTTTTAATAAAATTTATATAAAATTTATTATATTTATTTAACGTATAAAAATAGTATTATAATATTTAATCGGAAACTATAATAAGCTTATTTATAAATATATAATTATATAATTTACGTTATAATAATTACAGTTATAAAATAAAATAAATTTTAAAAATAAAAATTTAAAATATAAATTAAATTTTTTAATTAATTACCGATTTATAAATATTTACGAAATTTAAAATTTATTAATTAATAATATTATTATTATTTAAAATGTATAATTTAACAAAAAAGCCATTTTTTAAAAAAAAAATATTAAATACTTAAAAACTAATTTTATATACGTTATATAAGGTCGTTAAGTTTAAGCCGTATTATTCAAGCTACGCTAAAGATACGAAATAATTATATTAATAATTAATACGATAAATACTTTACTTAATATGTTCGAATACTGTAATTATTAATAGTTTTTACGGTAATAATAAATTATACGTCTTAATTATAAAAAACCTTATTCCGAAACCGATTATCCCGTAATATTAATAAGTTTCGAGCTTAATAAACCTTATGCCCTTTAGCTGGTTCGGCAGGGGGAATTTCTTAGAATGTAAATAACAACTTAGAAGATATTAAGCTTTTCGCGGTAAATCTTAAATCCGTATAAGATAACTTTGTAACCTTTTGCCAGTTTTACGATTTTAACCTCGATCGATTTTACGATACTTTTTCGAATCCCTATTAATTAAAATAATTAAAATATGCCGGGTAATTTCTATTACAAAATACCGGTATTTCGTAACTGTAAAATCTTAACGGAAAACGTTTTTTTTAAGTTTTTAAATTTAATAAAGTTTTAGAACGAATTAAAAATATCGATATTTCCGTTAATTTAACCGATTTTTCCTAAAAAAATCGAATTCTATTTTTAATTTTCGGATACGATTTAATTTATATAAATAAAAGTAATTATAAGTTAAACGATTTTATAATGGAAAATATCGACCGTATAAAAGAATTACTGGGAAAACTAGATATAAATAATAAAAGGTTTTAAAATTTCGAAATTTAATTTTTAATTCGATATAAAAAAAATTACGAACGATAATTTATCCAGTTACTTCGGATTACGAAAACCGTTTAAAATTCGGTTAAAAATAGTTTTCGATAGGGGCATAATAAAGTAATTTAAAATTATCTTAAAATAAAACGTTTATAAGAAGGTTAGAGCTTAGTAAAGCTTAATAACCGATATTATAATTTATTTATTTATTTAATTTAGTTTTATAATTACATTTCTTTTAAAAAGATTTTTTATACGTTATAAAAAAGAATTATAAAAGTTATTCCGATAAATAAAAATATATAATTAAAATAATAACTATTTAATTTATATATAAAAATAAAATAAAAACCTAAATAAAATAATTTAATTACCGGTTAAATAATAAAAATAATTTTAAAAAGATATTAATATAAAAAATATACGGGATATACAAGGTAAAGTGCTATTACGGTATTTAGCTAGCTATATATAAAAAGCTGATTTATTTACTAAGTATATATATAAAGGCTTATATAATACAACCGGAAAGCATTTTTTTAAAAACCGTCCCTTTTTAACTAAAGGCCGGAAAAACGTAATACGGGTTATTAATACGGTAATTAACGATTAAATATACCCGATTAATTAATTAATTCCTAACGTTTATAATCGTAACTAGTCCTACCAGCCACCCCTTAATTGTCGCCAACACGGTAACGGAGCCGAAGCCTTAATTAGTTTAGCTTTTTCTAAGCTGGCGTTACCTAAAGGAACGGTAGCCCAAGCTGGATTTAAACCAGCTATCTTTTAGGATTAACCGAAATAGGGTGCCTAAGCCTGTCGTAATTAAAAGAGACACCCAGGTTCGCGACCACTGAGCTATTAGGCCAAGATATACGGGATAAAAAAATAAACCTATTTATAAAAAATTAATTATTTTTATATAACTATTATATTTAAACTATTTCCGTCGTTTAAATTATTATTATTATTACGTTAATAAAAAATAAAAATAATTTTAAGTTTATTTTATATTATTTAACTTAAAGTAACGGTAAAAAACGAAAGTATTTTACCGGTAATAAATATAAGTCCCCCGTATACTCCGTACCAAAAAAATATTATCCGAAATAAATATAAAATATAAAAGACGTATTTAATATAAAACGTTTAACCTCCTTTATAAATACGTACGATAACTGGTCGGTAAATTAAGGAAATTTAAAGAAATTAATTACCTAAAATACAGATTATGTTAATATATAAAAAAGTATTTAAGTTATAAAACTAGGTATATAAACGTAATTTTCTGTTACTACCGCGAAGTTATAAAGAATTAAATATATATTTATTAAGGAAAATATTTCGTAAAGCCGAATGGCCTTATTTATAAAATTATAAGAAAATATAATTTTACAAGCTAATTAATTAGTTTTTTACTAAAAAAAATAGGTTCTAATATATATATAAGTATATATTTACAAATTTAATAAATATAACTAATTTTAAAAATATTAAACCCGTCTTATTATACAAGGTAATTAATAGCTTAAAAATGCTTATAATAACATATATACATCCATTTTAACCAGAAAGTTATTTAAAACCTTAATTATTATTATAGATAAATTTAACTTAAAGTTAAAGCAGTATAACGTTATTAACGCCTTTATTAAGGCCTAGTTACTTTATAAAATATATATAAAAATATTTGTAAAATACCCGTAACGTGGTAAAATTTTCCTAATTAAGAAAATATGAAATAGATTAAGGGAATTATTTTTGTTTTAATAGAAGGAATTTATTAAAACGTTTAAAAATTTAGGATTTAACCCTATTCCTTATGAATTTTATTATTTTATTAATTAAAAAGTACTTATTTTCTTTTTTATAAACGATATCGTAACAGTTTATCGTAAAAAAGATTAAAACCTTATTAATTAGTTAATTTAACAGATTTGCAAACGGTATACCTTTATAAGGAATAAGAACTTATAGGAATTCCTAAGTATTAAAATAATTAAAGATAAACTTAATAGGAAAGTTTAATTATTTTAATCCGATTTTATAAATAAGTTAATTAATTTAATTCTTAAAAATAACTAAATAACCTTTAAAAAAGTTTATAACTAGCATTAAGCTATTATTAAATCCTGATTTCACTTATTTAAGCTTTATTAATAAATATAAGAAAGAAATCGGTTCTATCTTTTATATAACGATTAATTCTCCCTAGAGGAAACGTAACCATAGAATTAAATTAAATAAATAAATAAATTGTATTATTAGTTGCTAAGCTTTACTAAGCCCTAACTTTTTTATAGGCGCTTCACTTTAAGGTAACTTTAAACTACCTTATTATGCCTTTATTAATAATTATTTTCAACCGAATTTTAAATAATTTTCGCAATCCGGAATAACCGGACAAATTATTATTTGTAATTTTCTTTATATCGAATTAAAATTAAACTTCGAAATTCTTAAACCTTTTACCGTTTATATCTAGTTTTCCCAGTAATTCTTTTATACAGTTAATATTTTCCATTATAAAATTGTTTAATTTTAATTATTTTTATTTATATAAACTAAATTATATCCGAAAATTATAAATAAAATCCGATTTTTTTAAAAAAAATCGGTTGAATCGACAGAGGTATCGATATTTTTAATTTATTTTAAAACTTTATTAAATTTAAAAACTTAAAAAAAAAACGTTTTCCGTAAAGACTTTATAATTACGGAATACCGGTATTTTATAATAAAAATTACTCGGCATATTTTAATTATTTTAATTAATAAGGATTCGAAAAATAATAAGATCGATTAAAGTTAAAATCGTAAGATTGGTAAAAGGTTGTAAAGCAGCTATTTTATACGGACTTAAGGTTTACTGCGAAAAATTTAATATTTTTTAAGTTATTATATTCTCAAAGATTCCCCCTGCCGAATTAGCTAAAGGGCATAAGGTTTATTAAGGTCGAAGCTTGTCGGCATTACGCTAATAAGCCTCCCAGCCGATATTAATCGAAAAATTGCATACTTAGAAAAATTTAGCAGTCGGTTTCGAAATAAGGCTTTTCGTAACCGAAACGTATAATTCATTATTACCGTAACAACCATTAATAGTTATCGTATTCGAAAATATTAAGTAAAATATTTATAGTATTAATTATTAGTATAATTATTTCGTATTTTTAGCTTATACTGGGTGATACGGCTTGAACATAACAACCTTATATATAACGATTAATACGTAACCTAATATATTCTTTACTATATCCCGATTTACCCATTTTAACTTAAATCTTAATAACGTACATTACTAAGTTGTTAATTAAGTTATACTATATTTAATCGGAACTAAAACGTTAACGTTATAGTTAAAAAGCGAAAATTCGTTAAATACTTAAAATAACGCCTTTTTTACGGATAATACGATAGATGGAAAAAGTTTTTAAGCTTACGTGATAAAACTATTTGAAAAAAATAATAAAATAACGGGCGAATAAATAAAATATAGTAATTACTTTTACATTAAAAACGAAATTATTATTCCTTATATAAGTTATAACAAAACCTTATTTAACTTTCGATTAATTAAAGAATTAAAAGTTCCCCTAAATATTAAACCGTTAAATATATAATAGGATAATTAACAAATTATACGGTTTATTAACGCTAACGTTACCTTATTATAAACGAAATTGCGGTATGTAAATATATATAATTACTAGTAATAAAAAGCCGTAGAAAGGGATTTAATTAAAGTAGACTATACGCTTACAGGTAATATATTAGCTGATAAATTAATTAAAGCCTTATTACGTAAACTATTTAAGCATTTTAAAAAACAGCTAAAACTAATAGATATTACGAAAGCTCTTAAACGGCAAAGGAATATTTTTGCGAATAATTTTAAAAAAGAAATTAATTAATTAAAAGGATTTCATTACCGAAAAAAAGGTGGATTAAAAATTTATAACTTTAAAAAGTAATAATATATAATAATTAACGCTATAAATACTTTAAAGCGTTAAAGAGGTATATTAATTAGCAGGGGGTACTAAACGCACTTTATATACGGAAAGGGTCCTTTTAATCGGAAGATATATATTCCGTTATTAGGCTATATAAAAGCTATATACGTACGAGAAACATACGTAAATTAACCTAATATAATAATAAAAACTGATATCTCTTATATCTGACAGTTACCGTGTTATATAACTCGCATTGTGTTTTTCCGGCCTTTATTAAAAAGGGATGGTTTTTAGGGGGTGCTCCCCGGTTGCGTTTGTACTAAACTAATTATGTATATACTTAGTGAATAAATCAGCTATATGCTGTATGTTGTATGTATATGTATAGCTAGATAGCCCGAATAGCACTTAATCTTATATATATTAAAGTATTATTCTTTTTTTAATTAAAATAACGCGTAATTTAAATAATTAATTTCCTTAAATTTTTATCATTTACTAGCCGGTTATTATACGTACTTATAAAAAAAATTAAACGTTTTATATTAAATACGACTTTTTATACTTTATATTAGTTTCGAATAATATCTTCTTAATACGGAATATACGGAAAACCTACGTTTGTTACCCGTAAAATACTGTTGTTTTTTACCGTTACTTTAAGTTAAATAATATAAAAAAAGCTTAAAGTTACCTTTATTCCTTTCGTTAACGTAATAATCGTAAATAATAATAATAATTTAAAAACTGAAAATAATTTAAATATAACGGTTGTAAACGGGTAATTAATTATTTACGAATAAATTTCATTTTTCTTATCCCGTACGTCTTTTACGCTAATATCCTTTTTAAAGTTATTCCTTTTATTTAGCCGGTATTTAAATTATTCCGCTTAAATCTTTATTTATTTTTTATATGTAAATTAAATAATTATTATTTTAATTAATTATTTTTATTTATCGGAATAACTATTATAACTTTTTTTATAACGTATAAACAGTTGTTTTTTAAGTTTTTAATATTATAAAATTAAAATCGATATAACTTTTCATTTAAAAGTTATACGATTAGGTATATATATAAAATCCATCGAAATTATTATAATATTATTAAAAATTACGGCGTATATAGTTATTAATAAAATAAACGTTAATTTAAAAGTTAATTAATTTTTTATAACTGCCTTAAAAAAGTTCGTAATATCGTAATTTTAAAAAAACGCCGAGTTATATTTAATAGTAGTATTTATATAGATATTTAAATTCGTAAGTATTAAAAGTTTAAATATATAACCCCGGTAAAATAATATTAAATATTAAATTAGGTTTATTTTATTAACGAATATAAAAGCGTACCGGAAAAATTACTTAAAGCCTTTTTAAATTGCTTAAAAGTTTAAAAAATAAAAAAAACCCGATATATATTATTTAAAAGGTTAAAGCTAATATTTATATTAGCTATAAGTAAACCTAGAATTTAGGTGTATAAAGCCGGTTATATTTTAAAAATTAATTTTTATGTAATAATTTGGATTCAAATAATAAAACAGTAAAAAAAATAACGCTTAACGAAAATTATAATATTAATCTTAAAATCGTTTATTAGGTTAAAAATTCGGAAAATCTTAACGATACGAAGGTAATATATAATAATACCCTTTTACGGTTAAAAGTTATAAAACCGGTTAACGTACTAAAAATAGTTATTTCGGAAAAGATATATATATTTATCTAAGTTTTAAATTTTATTTACTTAATTTAAAAAAACGTTACGTAATTATCTAGACGTATAAAAAAATAACACAAAGTTTTTAGAAAACGAATAACTTATTACAAAACTGATTTTTAATTAATACAAATACAAAATTATTATTAAACCTTATTTTTAAAAATATTCGATTTACAATATAAAATAAGAAAAATACCTTATATAAAGGGATATTTTTTAATAATTACCTATTTCGTATTTTATATAGTTAAAAAAAAATAAACGTAAGGGGTGTACCGTAATTAATTTACGCCTAATTAATTGCGTAATAATTAAGGATGTTTATTTATTATTATAATAAACGTAATTAAGTTTTTTATTAATTTCTAATATACAGGGATTATTATTAGGTATTTACGATAATTAATTACTAAAGGCTTAAACTATTTAATGCATTATTTACAAATTTTAAAAATTTATTAATATATATATAGCGATTTATAAATAAAATGTTCCGATTATTTTACGATTTCGCAAAAGTTGATATTAATAATATCGTTCTTTACTTTAATTGTATTAAAGAAATATCTAGAATATTCAAACTAGTTATTTTTAATATTTAAACGATTGGTATTATTTTCATTCTTTAAAAAAATCTTTTATAAGATTTTTTCGGTATAGCTACTAGGTTTTTAAATAAATACGTTTAGCCTATTAATTACCGAAGAAAAATTTAAAGTTATTAAGGCTATCGATTTTCTTAATTCTTCTTAAACGTATTAAAATATTAAAATGGATTTACAAAATGATTACGCTATTTGATAAAATATTACGTTAAATAATAAGAATTGTTAAAATAACGTAAAATAACGTTATTTAAATAAGGTTACGAAGGCGGCAAAACAGAGAATAAATAAAAACGCAATGTATATATTAAGATAATTACTTTCGAATTTATTACGGAAAAACGTAATATTTTCGAAAATATTAAGAAAACTATATTAAACGAAACGATATTAATTTATTTTAATTTTGCCCGATAGTTATATATGTAAATTAAGGTATTTAAAGTAAGATTTAATCTTATTTTTTTTATATAGAAAAACTTAATATATAATAAAAAAATTCGATTTTATAAGTAATAGTAAATTTTTTAAAAAACTTTAATAAATATATTATTAACGTTGAAAATTGATATTTATTTACTAATTTTAAAGTTACTTACTTATTTTAAAAAGTTAAAAAGCTAAAAATATATATATATAAATTTAGTAATTATTTATCCATTATTATTATAATAGATTATATAGTAATTAAAAGGATAATCGATAAAGTTATTTTAGAAATTTATGATATAATAAAAACGAATTAATAATTTTAAGTAACTTTTATTTTTTTTCCGCTACTTTAAGCTTAATATCGTATATATTCTAGATAAAACTAATATAATACCAAACGTTTTTTACGGCTGTTTATTAAGAAATAATAAAATTCCCTATAAAAAAGCATATTAAACGAAATTTTCTATATAAACGATAAAATATTACCTATTAAATATTTTCGAATAATCGTAAATCTCGATAAGGATTTTAAAGCTAAAATTTACTAAAGATATATAAAAAACGTTACAATGTACGATAGCGGCAAATAATTATAAATTTCGAAAAATATCGAATAGTTAGACGCGAAACGGAAAACTGTGTATTTTATCCTAGCTTTAACGGATTATTATATAATACAAACCCCTTAATACCTATACAATTATATATTTCTTATAATTACGAAAATAAATTTACCGAGAATATTATAATAACCGATTTTATCAAAATTTTATTATTATATAAAAAAAAGTTATTATTTATTATTAAATTTTTTATAGTTAAAAAAGGATTAAAAAGTATATTTTATATTATTCCATTTATAATAATATTACGATATTACGGTATTTATTTAATAAATAATTAAAACTTATTTAAACGTTATTAAGATCGTATTATACGATAATTATAAATATAATAACGGAATTATTATTAATAAATTTAATAAATTTAAGATAAAATATTAAGAAATATAATAATAATAATATTATTATTACGGTTTCGTATAAAATATTTCGAATTAATTTAATAATATCTAGGAATACGTTTTATATAAATAAAAATAATACATAAACTATAAAATGATAAATTTTAATTTTTAATTAAGGATTCCTTAAAGTTATAATTAATAATAAAAATTTAAAATTTACGTAAGAATTTTAAAAAGGAATATAGGAAGTTTTAAGGATTAATTTCCTGTATTTTATTATATATTATTTTTAAATTTTAAAATTATCCGAAAAGATTTATTAAAACCGCTTTTAAATATTATATATAACTTAATTGCGATATATTATAATAAAAGATTTTTTTTCAGCTTATTGCGGTTTTTTATATTAAGAAATTAATAGTAATTAATTATTTATTAATTAAATATTTAATAAAGTATAAGGTATATTTAAAAAGACTGCCGCTTAAAAGGGATTTTCCGCACTTGGAATTTGTAATAATAATAAAATTAGCCTAAATTACGGAATTATTAACGGTTTATATTATAACTGAATAATATAATGTATTGTTAGCAGTTACAGTGATTAAATGTAAGACTCTGGCGAATAGCGCATGGTTATTCTAGGAAAGACTAAAGAAGTCTGGGAGCAATCGCTCTTATATATACGTTTGGCTGTATAAAGAATGGTTCCTAGATAAAGGCTATCTTAGGAAGTAGCTACGGCCTAGATATACCAGCCGCGGGTACCTAAAAGTACTAATGACTAATACGCTTTTTGTATTAAGTAACCTTATTTACGTAATTTCTAAAATCAGATTTAAAATTTTAAAAAAATCTATTAAAAATTTTAATCTATATAGGATTTAAACCCTTATTTTTATTATTCTTATCCGAAATAAAGCTACGTAATTAACCGTTATATTAAAAAACCGGCTTTTTCTTTTTACTATTTTTTCGTAACCGTTTTAATATATAAGGCCTATTTTTTTAAAAGTAATTCGAATTAGATTAAAGATTAATATAAAAAAACGCTTTATATACGCTAATTTATTATATTAAAGGCTTTATAACTTTAAAAATCTCTCCTTAAAGAAGATGTAACCGTAAAACCAAATTAAATAAATGGATAAATTGTACTATCGGTTGTTAAGTTTTGCCAAGCCTTAACCTTTTTATAGATTGCCCTATTATGCCTTTATTGATAACTATGTTTAACCGAATTTTGGACGGTTTTCGTAATCCGGAACAGCCGGATAAACTATTATTCGTAATCTTTTAATTTATATAAAGTTAAAAATTAAATTTCGAAATTTTTAAACCTTTTATTATTTATATTCATTTTTCTTAGCAGTTCCTTTATATGGTCGATATTTTCCATTATAAAGTTATTTAATGTTTAATTTTTTTTATTTATATAAATTAAATCGTATCCGAAAATTAAAAATAAAATCCGATTTTTTCAAAAAAGGTCGGTTAAATCGATAAAGGTATTAATATTTTTAACTTGTTTTAAAGTTTTATTAAATATAAGGATTTAAAGAAAAAAGTTTTTTGTAAAGATTTTATAGTTATGAAATACCGGTATTTTATAATAAGAATTACACGGTATATTTTAGCTATTTTAATTAATAGGGATTCGAGAAGGTATCGCAAAATCGATTAAAGTTAAAATCGTAGGACTGGCAAAAAGTTGCAAAGTAGCTATTTTATACGAATTTTAAGGTTTATCGCGAAAAGCTTAATATGTCCTAAGTTATTATATTTTAGGAAATTCCCCTTGCCGAATTAATTAAAAAGTATAAGGTTTATTAAAATCGAAATTTATCGGTATTACGTAATAATTGGTTTCGGGATAAAGCTTTTTATAACCGAAATATATAATTTATTATTACCGTAAAAATTATTAATAATTACCGTATTCGAAAATATTAAGTAAAGTATTTATTATATTAATTATTGGTATAATTACTTTATATTTTTAGCTTAGCCTAGATAATACGGCTTAAACTTAACAACCTTATATAACTTTAAAAGTCGGATGGATTTTTTAATAACAATATTAATAATTAAAATTATTAAATAAAAGCTTTTTTGGGGTTAATTAAAAAATATTAATTAATTATAAGCTATATATAAAGTATTAACGCCTTTAAGTAAAAACTAACTTAAAAAGTTATAAGTATATATAAATAAGTAATTTTATAAAAGGTTAAAACTTTAAAACTAATAAATAAACGGATATTTTTAAGTAATTATAAAAAAATATTACGGTTATTATTTTTAATAATAACGAATAGGTTTTAATAAAAGAACACCTTTTTTTCTATATAAAAGAAATATAGCAAAACTATTTTTTATTAATTACTTTAATTAAATTTTAAATATCATTTAATCTTTTTTATATTTCTTTATATTTTTAAAAAATTTAAGTTAATTATAAATCCGTTAATAAAATTATGTTTACTTTTTACGTATTAGAAATTAATCTTTTTTTTTTCCGACTTTTTAATATACGTAATAATATGTAATTCGAATATAACGTTTTTTATCGTATTAATTATATATTTTCTTTTTACCTATTTAAACGTATTTATATATTTTTTAAAACAAGCATAAAATATTTACATATACGCTTTAATATTATTAAAAAGTTTTTAATTCTAGTTATTTTTATAACACCTATTTCTACTTTTACGTATTTTGCTTCCGTAATATATTTGATAATAATATTTTATAAATTTAAAATTTATAAAATAAACATTCCGATTATAAAAAATATAGAGCTTATCGTAATCTTTGTTAACTTATAGTTATTTATAAAACTTATATTTATTATTTTAATAACGAGTTACTTATAAATGTTATATTTAATTTATTAATTCATATTAAAAAAATTATATTTTTTATTAAGCTTATATATATTAACGCTTTTTTATTAATTATACTATTATATTTTAAAAGCTACTTTAGATAATTTTTAATAAATAATATAACCTTTTTTTTATTTTATTTAAATCAACTTATTTTAATAACTTTTTAATATATTATTTTTAATTTAATTTAACTTTTTCCGTTTATAAATAACGGATAATTTATACGTTTAAATATTCATCCGTGGCCTAATCGCTTAGTGGTTGCGAGCCTGGGTATATCTTTTTCAATTGCAATACCCTTGGGTACCTTGTTGCAATTAATCGTAAGAAACAGCTGGTTTAAATTTAGCTTAGGCCACCGTTTCTCTAGGTGGCGTTAGCTTAAAGAAGCTAACCAATTAGGGCTTCGGTCCCGTTTCCGTGTCGGCGACAACCGGAGAGGTTAGGAGCTTTAGGAATTAACTAATCAAATTAATCGTATATCTTATAGTCAGTTGCCGTATTACATAACCCGCCTTACGTTTTTCCGGCCCTTAGCTAAAAAGGGACGATTTTTAAGGGGTGCTTTCCGGTTGCGTTTATGTAAAACTATTTGTTAAATATAAGAGATATTAGTTATGTTATTATATTAAGCTAAATTACGTATATTTCTCGTACGCGTATAATTTTTATATAATTTAGTAACGAAATATATATTTTCTAATTTAAAGGACCTTTTCTATATATAAAATACGTTTAATACTTTTTACTAGCTACTATACTCTTTTAACGCTTTGAAATATTTATAGCGTTAATTGTTATATATTATTATTTCTTAAAATTACAGCTTTTTAATTAGCTCATTTTTTCTTTAAAATTATTCGTAAGGTATTTTTCCGCTATTTAAAGCTTTCCGTAGTATTTACTAATTTTAATTACTTTTTAAAATAGTTAAATACATTACGTAATAAGGGTTTAATTAATTTATTAATTAATATACCGCTTATAAATATATAATTTTTATTAATAAAATATTTTTCTGCGGCTTTTTATAATTTATAATTATTTATATTTACGTATCGCAATTTCGTTTATAACAGGGCGACGTTAGCGTTAACAAACCGTATAGTTTATTAATTATTATATTATATATTTAACAGTTTAATAATTAGGGTATTTCCTAACTTTTTATCTAATTAAAAGCTGAATAAGATTTTTTTATAATTTGCGTAAGGGATAATAAATTTGCTTTTATCATAAAAGTAATTACTATACTTTATTTATTCGTTCGTTATTTTAGTACTTTTTAAATAGTTTTATAACGTAAATTTAAAAACCTTTTTAATTAATTGTATTATCCGTAAAAAAGGCGTTATTTTAAGTATTTAACGAATTTTTATCTTCGAATTATAATATTAACATCTTAGTTCTGATTAGGTTTAATATGATTTAATTAATATCTTTATAATATACGTTATTAAAGTTTAGATTATAATGGGTAAGTTAAAATATAGTAAAAGATATATCGGGTTATATATTAACTGTTACCTAAAGCATAAATTAATTCTTTTTAATATCTATTAATAAATCTTGGATAAATTAAATTAAAATTCGATAATAACTTAACGTTAATTATAGATATTTTAAGAGGTTATTTAGATTTTTTTAGGGATTAAATTAACTAGCTTATTTATAAAGTTAGATTAAGATAATTAGATTTTTCTATTAAGTTTATCTTTAATCATTTTAATACCGAGGAATTATTATAAGTTTTTATCTCTTATAAGAGTATATTATTTCCGTATGTATTAAATTAACTAATCGACGAGGTTTTAATTCTTTTTATAATATATTATAACGATATCGTTTATAAAGAAGAAAATAAGTACCTTTTAATAAGTAAAATAATAAGGGTCGTAAAAAACGGGGTTAAATCCCAATTTTTTAAATGTTTTAATAAAATCTTTTTATTATAATAACGGCAACTCCTTTAAATTATATAAAGCCTTTTTATATAAGGAATACCTTAGGGGCGTTTTCATATATATTTCGTAAAATAGGTTAACGTTAATAAAGGGGTTAATAACGTTATACTATTTAAGCTTTAAATCGAACCGAACCGCTATAATAATCAATGTTTCAAATAACATTTTAATTAAAATAAATGTATATATATTATTATATACGTTTTTTAGCTTTTAATTATTTCGTACGACAAACCGTATTTATTTATTTTTAAAATCGTAAATTTTTATAACTTTGTAAATAAGTTTTTTAACGGGTATATACTTAACTTTTTATAACCTTGCGGCGATAACGGAAAATTACGTTTATATACCCGGTTTTATAATTTAAATATCATTTTATATATTAAGATATTATTACTTTTCGGATTAAAGTAACGTATATTTCGGATAATCTTTTTTTAAATTTTTACAGCTTACCGGCTAATTATTATATATATTTATAAAAAAAGTTAAATGTTTTATATTAAATACGGCTTCTTATATTTTATATTCGATTCGGGTAATACCTTTTTAATACGGAATATACGAAGAGCCTACGTTTATTACCCGTAAGGAATTTTCGTTTTCTATTATCACTTTAAGTTAAATAGTATAAGAGGAACATAAAGTTACCTTTATTTTTTCCGTCGGTATAATAACCGTAATAATTATTAAGTAAACGTTAGTAGTAATAATAGTTTAAAAAACGGATATAATTCGAATATAACGGTTATATAAAGATAATTAAGTTTTTATAAATAAGTTTATTTTTATTTTATTTCGTACGTCTTTTACGTTAGTACTTTTTTAAAGCTATTCCTTTTATTTAGCCGGTAATTAAATTATTTCGTTTAAGTGTTTTTTTATATATAAATTAAATAGTTATTATTTTAATTAAGTATTTTTACTTATCGGAATAATTTTATTATCTTTTTTTATAACGTATAAAAGGGTATTTCTTTTTTAAATATTTAATATTATTTAAAAAAGTAACAGTTTCGTTAAACTGTACGTTTCGAATAATAATAACTTTATTAATTAATAAGTTGCAGATTTCGTAAATATTCGTAAATCTATAACTAATTAAAAATTAAGTTATGTTTTAAAATTTAGTTTTTAAAGTTGTTATTCTTTTTTTATAACGGTAGTTATTATAACGTAGGTTATATAGCCGTATGTATATAAATAGGTTTATTAAGGTTTCCGATTAAGTATTATAACGTTATTTTTATAAGTTAAGTAAATATAATAAATTTTATATAAGTTTTATTAACATAATACGTATTTAAAAGTACGATTATATAAATATACTACCATATTAAAAATATATACGATTAGGAATAAAAATAATTTAACGCCGTTCCGTATTATAATTACTATTTCCTTAATTATACCTTTTAAACGTTTTGCAGTTCCGTTTTAAGTTTAAGTATAAAATGATAAAGTTTTAAATTTAATATTAAAAAAAGGCGATTATAATATATCTCGAAATTGGTAATTTTTTAAGATTTTATTATTATATTTAATTATTTCTAGAAAAGCTTTATCCTAGTTTGTTAAAATTTTTAAAAACTATTCGAATACTATAATTAGCATATTTTGCTCTTAATCTTTAAGGTAAATGGCCTAGATAATGCCTAAGCATTTGTCGGTGAAAAATATAACGTATTTATATTTTTTAAGTTTTTTTTTTTCGAAATTTATAACGTTAATTAAATTTTTATGTTAATCGGAAAACTTTTCCTTTCGACTTGTAGTATATTTACATTCTAACCTTCGCTTTGTTATATATATAATATTTAAGCGTTATAAAACTTTTTAAACGGATTTTTTATATAGGACTATAACTTAACAATTATTTCGGGCTTTAAATAATCTAATTTAAAGAGCTATATAATATTATGACCGGTTCGATATAATCTTATTATTTATAAGTTATAAAATCTATATAAATAACTATTACATTAACCTCTTTAATAATAAATTAATTAAATTTATTTCGGATAAGGTTATTAATTTTTCGGTTATCCTATTAATATCTTTTCTTTTAAAACTGTCGGAAAAATACCAAGTTATACGTAAAATTCTCGTAATAAGTTACGTTATATAAACGTAATACTGTTAAACCGTTAAGGCTTTAAAATAATATATTTACATTTCCGTACCCTTTAATCCGAACGAAATTATTTTTTACATATATTCCGTTATTTTAAATCCTTATCCTATAATTTAAAAATCTGTAAATAAAATTAAAAATATATATAATAAATCTTAAATTCAAAATAAATAAATCTTTTAAAACGTAAAACGCGGTATTTATTATATTACGTTAATTAAAAATTAAAAAATACGCTAGGACCTATATTATTTCTTTTAAGAGTTAATTTATCTTTTACGTAATTATTTTCCCATGTCTGTAAAATAAAGGGTTAATCTTTTCTTTTAAAAATTAATTAAAGGATATTCGACTTTAAACGTATATAACTATCCTATTATTAAAACGGAAATCTACCGGAGTTTTATTAGAGAATATATAATAATATTAGAAAAATCTATTAAACAACTTAAATACGTTTTATAACGGATTTCTTATATATTTAACTTTTAACATTTTCGCTTATTGTTTTTTCGATCTAAATAAAACCCTTTACGATTTCCTCGTTCTAACTTACGCCCTAAAATATTTCCTGTCGTTTACAAATTATCTTTATTTTTTTTAATTAAATTCGTTTTAATTCAAAAGATCCGTAAATATCCCGTAAAACGTTAAAAAACTTTACCTTAATATTTTTCGATATAAATTATAAATAAGTTATAATTTAATAATTTAAAAAGTTAATTACTATTTCCTAATAACTAATCGTACCGTTATTAATTTCGGCTTTCTTTACTGTTTAAAACGTAATTATCCAAATCCCTATAATAAAAACTAATATTATATATAAATCGTTAACCTATATAATTATTATTTTCGTCTTTAAAACCTTATATCGTTAATCCTAAATTATAATCTTTTACTATTTTACGATTTATTCGTTTAATTTCCTTACCGATTTCAAGGTTTACTTTAACCTTTTATAGTAGTTTCGTTAAATATTAATTAAAAACCTACTATCGTACATCTTAATAAAAAAGCCTTATCTCCTTAATCGCAAAAAATACTAATTTTAAAACTTATTTTATAAAGTTATTATTACTTTTTCGAAAAACATCGTACTTATAATTTTTATATATATATGCCGTAAAGTTCTAATTATAAATTTATTTACCTTTAGTCGTTATATTAATAGTATTCGTTATATAACTAGTATAATCGATTTTTTCCTTAATTTTTCAGGAAAATATAAATATAATTAAAAAACGGTTTAAAATATTATTTCGTATTATATAACGGATTTATTTTTTTAAATATAAGATTCTATCGGGTGTTATTAATTTAATAAGTTACGGAAGTAATTAATTAAAATTAATATAATTTTATATATTAAAAGTATACGCTTTAACCTGAAATTTACCTTTAAGACGGTTCTAATCCTTAGGTCCGTTATAAATTACGGAAAACGTTAACGATACTATAATTATTATAATTATTAAAATATACGAATAATTATTATTAATATACAGCCTATATTATTTTAATAATAATTAATCAATTACTAATAACGCAAATTAAGTAAATAAAACTTTTAATTATTAGATATAAGGGATATTACTTATATTATTATATTAAGCTAATTTACGTATATTTCTCGTACGCGTATAGCTTTTATATAACCTAGTAACGGAACATATATCTTCCGATCAAAAGGACCTTTATCGTATATAGGGTGTGTTTAGCACCCCTTGCCAGCTGATACTATTTGTATATATATATATATAGTAAACGGATCAGCTGTATATATGTATATACCTAGATACCTTAATAGTACTTTACCTTACATAAATATTAATTCGTATTACCTAAATCCTTAATTAAAATATCCTTAATAATCCTTTTAACGATATCTTTAAAACGCTATTTATTAAGGTCGAAAAGTAAAAAGTTATTTACGTATAAAGTAATAACGTTTCCTATTTTGGGATTATAATATATCGCGTTATTCGAAATTAACGGATAAAGACTTTATTTCGCAAATATCTCCTTTACTTTCTTTTACCAAACAGCTCCGGCCTACTTTAAACCGTATAATAAGTTTATTAACTTAATAATTTTCTTAAAAAAATCTATATATCTTCCTATTCTTTAAATACTTATCAAAATATTTCTTTAATATCGGAAACCATTTTATATAAATATCTTCGTTTAAGTTATCGTTTAAATACGTAATAATAAAATTTATTTAAAATATATACCACTTTAAAAAAACGGCTAACGTTATTAAAATCCTTTAATATATTACCTTTACGGTACTTACTATAATTTCGTTATATAAATTCTTTTACGTAAATATATACTTTATACTTATTTAACTTTTCTATAAACGTATATGCTTTTCTTAATACTTAGTTAATATTAATAAAATAGCTTTAAACAACCTTACTAAAAAGCGTAAATTTAAAAGTTCCGCGTAAAAAGTTTTCTCTAATCTTTATAAAAATAATCTTAAATTATATTTTCCATTTTAAGCTTTTTATAACTTGCTTCAAAAATAAGACGTTATTTACGATAATAATTAACTTATAAATATTAATATTTACTATATTAACTGCTTATTCGTATTTATAAACGTTTTAAATAACGTAATCAGTATTTTCGAAATTATTAAAACGGTTTTTATTATTACTTAACATTAATAAGTTGAAACAAAAAATATGTAAACTACCTTCGCCTTCGCCCTTGTAAATTGAAATTAACTTTAAGGCTTTATTTAAAGCTTTCTAAATATATAATTTAAAAATAATCTTTTTTAAATATCCCTTTTTACGTTTAATCTACTTAATCTTTTACTTCGTATCGTCCTTTAAAATAACGTTATTATTCTTATTCTTTACTTTTATACTTTACTTTTAACAATATCTTAAGTACTTCTATATAAGTTATAAAAATAATCGGATAATATTCTTAAAACAAAGTGGTCTATTTAACTTTTCTAAATTTTCATAAATACTAATATACGGTATTATAAATAATTTACTACTTTCTAATAGTTATATTTTATAATTATATATCTCTTAATAATCTAATAATATTCGTTTTATTTTACGAGTTATTAATTTCGTTCACTTAATTTGATAATTTTAATTAATTAAAATTATATATTTATTATCGAAAATTCGAAAATCACTATTATTAAATCTACACAATATATTCGGTTTATATACGTTCTTAAAGCACTTAATTAATATTATATCGTTTACCGTAAATTAGCCTATCCTATTATTAATATACGTTATTACTTTTATTGCGAAATCTTAAAAACATATAAAAACTTTTATTTACGTAAAGGTTATATACGCCTTATTTATAAAAATTATATTCTTTATTTTATAACTCCGTTTTAATATTAATTATATATGTTAAAAATTACCAGTTTAAGACCTTTTATAACGCAAGAATTTTTAATAATTATTATACTAAACTCCTTACCGCCGCTAAAACGTAAAATTTATATTTTCTTACGTTTATCCTTTTCGTCTAGTAATAACGTTTTTAAATATTTCGTAATTTACGTTATATATATATATACAAACTTTATTAAATTTCGTTTTTATTTTTAAATAAATAATACTTTTTATAACGTAATAAGTTATTTATAATAAAACTAAAATAACTTTTATTTTCGATATTAGTAAGCTTAATTATCTTTACGTCGTATTAATTAATTTTTTCTATATATTTCCTTTACTTTAAAAATTCGTAAATAATATTTTCCGTATTTTCCACTTATCGTACGCAATATAAAGGATAATTTATATATCGTTAAAGTTTAAATTTATTTCTATAAACCTTTTAATAATTTATATTAATCGTTAGGTATTAAAGTAATAAAGGTAACAATATTAAAAGATAATTTCTTTTATAATTCTTTCCGTTATTAAAATTTTCCAGTTTTTAAAAGCATTTGAAAATACGCGTTTTAAATTATTCATTAAATTATCACCATTTCTTTCTTCGAATACCTCTCTTAATACGTATCTTCATTAATAATTTTTATTATTTACTAAATTCGGGGCCTTAATAATAAACTCCGGTTTTTCGTAAAAAGTTAACCGTTAATAACTAAATCCCATTATGGCTTATTAAAACGTTACGATTTAAATAATTTCCCCGTTTATAAAATATATTCCCGGAAAATACCTTTAATAAGAAACTATTAATATATAACGTATACTTAATTATAATTTCGTTTTTTTATTAAACTCTTTTAAAAATTACCTAACGATATTAATAAAAGTAATAATAATAAGTCCTTTACCCGTTATAATTTAAATTCCCTTAAACATACTATTTATTATAGGAATTTTCTTTAAATTGTTAATATTATTCGTAATATTAACGTTCGCTTTTAAGTTTTGAAGCAGCTTATTTAAATTGTTTTTATAAAAGGAATGAATATATAAAAACATAACGCTTTTTATAATAATTCCTTTAAGGCGTTTACCCTTTTATAGCTTAAAACGATTAATTACTTAAGCTATTATTTTTTAACGCAAGCGTTAAAAGTTTTCCATTTAATCGATATAAATCTTTTAAGCCGTTAATAAATAAATTATTTTTCGTTTCTATTACCGTTATCAGTATTATAAAAGTTATTACTTTAATTATTTTATTTACTATTACCTTAACGTTAATTACGTTTTTTTTCCGTTACCGTTTTTCTCTTTTTACGGCTTAGGGTAATTCTTTGCTAAATATTTATATTTGTTATAATTAAAGTAAAATGACTTTCCGTTTTTATTTTATAGAAGCCTGTTATTTCGAAAGTTCTTATTATTATTTCTTTTTCCCTTACCTTTTTAAATATTATAAAACTTCCCGTTTTATTTATTAATACCGTTATAAAATTCGTTATTAAAATTATTAATCAACTACTAGAAAAAATAATTAATTTATCTATATCCTAATTAAATCGTTTTATACTGATTATTAATACCATTATTTATAGCAATAAAAAATATAATAATTTATTCCTTTAATTTAAGTTTTATGCTATAAACTTTAACCTTTCGTAATAAATTATACGAGGTTTTTTTCATTATATATAATCTTATTAAACTTTTTATAAAAGGACCTTTATCTAGCTTTACTTATAACTACGTAAATTTTCCTAAAAATCCTTAATATCTTTTTTTTAATATTTGTAATTAATTATAAAGGGGTACTTTTATATATTTTAATAATAACTTTTACGAAACGTAATTAATTAAATTATCTTAATTTTATTCCGTTTTTATAACTAATTTTTATAAAGGTAAAAATTAAAACGTTACTTTAAAGATTTTAATTAACTTAACCTTCTAAATAATTCTCCTTATCTAACGAAAAGTTAAAACGTTTTTAACGTAACTTTATATTTTTATTACTAAACTTTTTAAAATCTTTTTTTTCTTAAGCAAACGCTTAATTAGTTAAAACTATTTAAGCTATTAAGTTTTATAGAATTAGTAAAAATATTAAAGGAATTATTATAACGGCTTCTTTATATTCGGAAACCTCTGAATAAGTCTAAAGATAACCTATTCGAATCGCCGAGGTCCCCGCGTATTATGCTTTTTTCTTTATGTAAAAATTTTTTTTTCGCTTTTCTCCTTTTTTAAGGGATTATACTTTTTAATAAACCACCTTTTTAATTTCGTTTCGCCTTTACTTAAGGGATTAATCTTTTTTACGTTACTTTCGACGGTAATTAAATATTTCCACAAATCTTCTGCCTTTTAAATATTTCGTAAAACGCTTTTATAAATATTAATATTTTATAAATTTCGTATCGCCTTTAATTAAAACGATCCTTATTACAGTACGTTTTTAAAATAAAATATATCCAATAATCGCTTTATTATATTATTGTATTTCTTTTATTAAAACTATAAATCTATAATTTTATCTTTAACCAGTTTGTATTTATATTTCCGTACCTTAATATCCTCCTTAATCTTACTTAAATTATTATTTAAAAAAGTATAAAACGTATTCAATTTTAATTATGGCTATTATTTCTATATAAAGCTTTTATATCGGTTTCTTAGTTATCGCTATTAAGGTAATAAAGCTTTTTTCGAAAAAATCTCGAAAACAAACCTTTTTCTTATTATTATATTTATTATAAACTTTTATTATTCTCTTATGCTATAAAATTCTTCGTTTTAAAAGTCCTTTTAATCGAAAGAAATCAAAAATAAATCGCTATTTATATATTTTTTATTTCGTATTAAAATAAAACCCTTATCGGATAAGCTACTTTACTCAATTACAAAAAGTTATTTTAAAATACGTTCTTACTTATTTATTATCGTTAACTACTTACTTTCTTTTAAATTAATTAAATAACTGTCTTTTAAATCTTATATTCTTTTTATTAATTTAATTTATAAATAATTATTTCGTTTAACGTATTGCGGTTATTAATTAACTAAAAAATATTACCATATTAATATTTATAATAATTAAATATAGAAATCTAGTAAATAACGTATAATTATTCTAGGAAAAAGTAAAAAAATCAGGGGGCAATCGCCCTTATATATACGTTTAGCTGTACAAAGGATAGTTCCTAAACAAAGGTTGTTCTAGGTAGCAGCTACAACCTAGATGCACCAGCCGCGGGCACTTAAAAGTATTAATTACTAATATATATAATATAAATAACACGATTTTTCGATCGGTTGTAAATAAAGATATAATTATATGAAGGATATAAGTTAATATATATACTTTTCAAAAATTAGCGCTTAAATTTATAAAATTATTTAAAATTATACAAAAAGTTAACGGATTTATTTATGAGCTAGATTTTAACGAAACCTAGAAAATTTACCTTATAATATTAACAATTTACCGAGAACTTTATATCCAGCTTAAAAATAACCTTTATAACCGTAAACATATATTACCGAAAAGAAAACTAGTTATCGCTGTTGAAAAAGATAAATTATTATTCTGAAACTTCTACGAACATTTCGAAATAAAACAATTACTAAAACGGTAAAGAATATATAAATAGGTTAAATATTTAATAAAATAAATTAATTATAAGGTAACTTATAATATATAGTATTTACGGTAAAACTTAATAAATATTACTATAAAGCTAGTGAAAAATATAATAAATATTTAAAATTTATTTTTAATTTTAATTTTAATATCAATTAATTAACGACAAAATAATAAAAGTAATAATAAAGTTAATACATTATGGTATTACAATTATTAATATAATAAATAACCTTAAAAAAGGACAAAAATGTTTTTAAAAATTAGTTAAAAAACTTTAAAATATATTTATATTTATATAAAACGCGTTATAATGTAAGAAATAAATAAAAAAATAAACCTTATTTTAATACAATTATTAAATGTAATTAATATTAATACGACTTATTATAATTAACGTAATACGATTATTTTTTAATTTATATTATATTATTATAGTATCAAAACTATTTACTTAAATAAGCTTATTACTTTTTTATAATTCTTATATAGCCGTTTATTTAAAATGTTTTTAAAAAGTAAAGTTATATATAAAAATAGTTATTTACTTAACTCTTTAATAGTTACCTTTTTTATTATTATAATTTATATTTATATTTATATTTTAACGTTAAATAATCGTATGTTATTAAAAAATTATATATAATAGAATTTCGTTCTTACTTTTATTATTTATTAATATATTTTATATATCGATTAATATTTAAAAATTAGCAAAACTTATACTTATTTATATATAAATATTAATTCATTATTAAATCTTATATTTACTTATTATTATTTGCTTTTATATATTTTAAATTTATATTTTTAAATATAATTTCGTATATTTGTAAAACTGTTTAAAATATATATTTTTACAGTTACCGGTATTATCATGCCCTTCTTATTTTTTAAAATCATTAAATTATTTATTAATATATTACGTTTTATCGATAAATTAAACATATTAATTATTTTCGAAAAAAGAAATTAACTGTTTTAAAGTTATCTTAATTTACATAAGGATATATCGGTTAACCTATAAAAAAAATCCGGTAGTAAATAATATAAAATAATAACTATAAGAACTTAAGTAAAAACCTTAAACGGTAAATAAATAAAACATTTATTTATTTAAATAACTCGGAAAATTAAAATTTACGAAACGGGTTAATAAATATTAACTAAAAAAAAGTTAAATTAAATTATAAAATATACCTTATAATATTTTTAATTTATTTATAAATTTGTAACATATTTCGAAATTATAATATATTATTAAATCGCTTAAAGGGTATAAGGTTTATCAGGGTCGAAGTTTGTCGGCATTACGCAATCGGCTTCGGAATAAGGCTTTTCGCGACCGAGGTATAATATATCGTTACCGTAAAAACTATTAATAATTACCGTATTCGAAGATATTAAGTAAAGTATTTATCGTATTAATTATTAGTGTAATTATTTCGTATCTTTAGTTTAACCTGGATAATACGGCTTAAACCTAATAACCTTATATTATTAAATCGCTTTATAGTTTTATTATAATATCTTTTAATTTATATAAACTTATTAAGATTAAGCCGTATTATTTAAGCTAAGTTAAAGATATAAAGTAATTATACTAATAATTAATACGATAAATATTTTACCTAATATTTTCGAATACGGTAATTATTAATAGTTTTTACGATAATAATAAATTATATGTTTTAATTACAAAAAACCTTATTCCGAAACCGACTGTTACGTAATGCCGATAAGTTTCGACCCTAATAAACTTTATGCCTTTTAGTTAGTTCGGTAAGGGGAATTTCCTGGAATGTAATAACTTAGGAGATATTAAGCTTTTCGCGGTAAACCTTAAGTCCGTATAAGATGGCTGCTTTACAACCCTTTACCAGTCCCACGACTTCAACCTCGATCGATCCTACGACTTCTCGAATCCCCATTAATCAAAACAGCTGAAACATGCCGGGCAATATCTTAAAATATATAAATTTAAAATCTTTTATTAATTAATAATTTCTATATTTTATTAATATCGTAAAAAACGTTAATAAATATGTTTAATATTACGGGAACGATAATATAACCGGATAACTACTCTACGCTTTTAACTTGTTAATATTAAAACTCGTTTAATATTATATAAATATTAATTACAGAAATTAATACCGGTATATAACTTAACAAAATATAAATATTTTAAATATTAAATTTAATAATTAATACGAGTATTTAAATATTTAACGTATTTATAACGTTAACTTAGATAGTAAATATTTCTTTCGATAATATTATAATATTTAATAAATTTAAGAAAAATCGTTAAAATAAAAAAAATTTAATAAGTTTTACGATATATTTATTACGAATAAATTACGACTTTTTTAATAATATACTAATAATATTTAAATATTATGATATTATATAACGAACGAATATAAGTAATAAATAATACGATAATAGTATAAGTTAAAAAGTTATATTTTATTAAAGTAACGTTACCGGCTTTTATTTTTTACACGTCTGGAATTTGATTTATTATTAAAATTAATCGGGATAAATTTTTGCCGTTAAAAAAAAGTAAAATCCTAACAGAAAATAATATATACCGTATTGTAAACGTAGAGAAAATATTTTTAAATAATTATAAATATTAAAAATAATCTATGCAAGGTCGTTAATTAAAAAAAGAATTTACCGTATTAATATTAGAACCGTTAATTATTACTATAAATTAATAATTACGTAATACGATAAATTTATATAATGAAATACCGAATACGGATATAAAAATTTTATATATAATAAATTTCGAATATTAATTAAAAGTTTTAAAAAAAATAAGTTTAATTTTTGTTATCGGGTATATATTACGAAACCTAAATATGTAATATTAATATGTAAACCTATTTAATAACCTTATGTATTTTGTTAAATTGATTTTTATTATAATTATTTTATTATACTTTAACTGTATTTCGTATTATTCCTAGAACCAGTATATCTTTATAATCCTTTAATATTCCTTACCTAACGTTGCAGTTCCTATGTCTTCCTAGGAGTCCTCGCAAGTTCCAGCGACCACGCAACACAATTCGTTTTACGAAAGTAACCGTTTTCTTTTCGAAAAAAAGCGATTTCGTATACAAGCATTAAGTTATTTTTTATTAAAAGATTAATGAACTTAAATATTTTTATTAGTAAGTTACCTTGATAATTTCTATTTTTTTTTATAAATAACGTCCTTATTAAATTATTTTAATAATATTTTTAAGAATTTCTTAAATAAAGAAATAATCGGTATTAATATAACTAAAACTTTTAATTTGGAAAAAAGGCGATTAAAATCGAATAAAATAAATCTCGTTTTAATAATTCACATTGAATATTATCGGTCGTTATAATAGCTTTAAACGCATTATAAAAGCCGGCGATAAGATTTTCTTTAATAATATAAATAGCGTAACGTTATATAAAACTCTTAATATGTAATAAATAAACGCGTATTAATACGAAAAAACAAGATACGTCGAAAGGTTAAAACTAATAAGAAAAATAAGTAAGTAAAATTACTGCGCATTGAAATTTGTGCACGACCCATTTTTACATCAAAATTTCTCAAAACTTACCGTTTTTGATAAGGAATAACTCTGTTAAAGCGAACCTAATAAATTTAATATATATAAATATTGAAACTTTTTTATATAATATATAATATCTTTATCTTTCTCGATTTTTACTATTAATTTTTGCGGACTTATCATGTACTATATAACGTATATTGTCGGATTTCTATTATTCTATGTAATTTGTATAGGGCTTAGTACGTTTTGGTTAACTTTTCTATTACCTTTACTTTATAAGCCGAGAATTTTACATATACGCGTTATTTTTATATTTTTAAACCTATATTAAGTTATTTTCCCTTATAACATATTTAATTTAAATTTTTTTCAAATTATTCAATATGTATTTTGCTGGTAAATAACGCAGTGAATATGTTAAGTTTTGGTTATTTTAGGTGTAAAAATAGGGCGTGCATAAATTTCAATGCGCTGTAATTATATATAAAATATAATAATGTTATTAAATTTATAATAATTTTCGTAACCGTCGAGTTTAAAAAAACGGTTCGAACCTTTAAGATACGTTTTAATATATTAATTAAAATATTTAATTTATTTTAAACTTAATTTATTTATTATCCGGCCTTTTTCGTTTATAATAATTCTTTAATTAAATAAAAGTAAGTTATTAGCGAACTAGTAAAAAAAAAAAAGATTTATTCCCGATTAGGATAATAAATAAAAGTAAAGCTTAATTTTAAAAGTTAGCAACTTATATTATTATAAACTATTTCCGATTTTCTTATTAAGCTTATTTAAATCTTTTACGCTTTTTAACATTTATAATTACTATATTTATTATTATATAAGGTGAAATGCTATTAAGATATTTATATATAACTAATCCGTTTACTATATATATATATAGAAATAGTTTTATATAAACGCAACCGGGAAACACCTTTTAAAAACCGTCCCTTTTTAACTAAGGGCCGGAAAAACTTAATACGGATTATATAATACAGCAACTAACGATAAAATATACGATTAATTAATGAATTCCTAAAGCCCCTAGCCACCCCTTAATTGTCGCCGACACGGTAGCGGAGCCGAAGCCCTAACTGGTTTAACTTTTTTAGGCTGGCGACACCTAAAGGAACGGTGGCCTAAGCTGGATTCGAACTAGCTGCCTCTTAAGATTAACCGAAACAGGGTGCCTAAGCCTGTTATAATTGAAAAAGATACCCAGGCTTGCGATTACTAATCTATTAGGCTACGTTTATTATTATAAAAGAAATTTATTAAAAACCTTATTTTATCGACGTTATAAATATCCTTTTCCGTAATACTTTATTTTATAATTATAACTCGAATAAACTTAAATTATTTACGAAATAGTTTTAAATTTTCGTATAAAACCTTTTAATAATTTATTTTTCGATTTAAATATATTTTAAAAAGATTTTACCGTTTAGCAAAGTTAAATACCTAACTAATTCCGATATATATTATAATATATTAAATAAATAATGAATTCGTAATATGTTTAATATATTAAAATCGGATAAAAAACGTTTACGTATTTAAATTAAAAATACGATTAATAATAAATTCTTTTTCAATTAGCCTTAATTTTCGTACATTAAAGATATTATTCGTTTAAGCGTATTAATAGTAATATCGTGTTTTTAAAGTAAATTCGGAAACGTTATATATAAAATTTAACTTTTAAAAGTTAAATTTCGAGTTTCGTTTTTTAATTTAAATAACTAAGTTTGTCTTGCTTTTTATATAAAACATTCTATATTATTAATATTAAAAATTAATAAATTAACTTCCTTGCTTATATATCTCGCTCGCTTATATAGTACGTTTATTAAGATTTTATTAAGCTTTTTAAAAATATTAATATTTAACTTAAAAACGTTTAATTATAATTTTCGTATATAAAATCGCATTAATTTATATATTAATTATTTTATTCGTTCGAGTTAAATAACTTTAAATTATTAATAATATCCGCTTAAAAATATTTATTTTTATACTATTTATTCGGAAATTAAATTTTTTATTGTTTTTATTATTTAAATTATTATGAGTAATATATATAAAATTCTTTTACTTAGTAAACAATATCTTATCTTATTTTATATAAACTTTTCCTAACTATTTTTATAATAAACCTTTTCGAGTTTTTCGTTATTTTTTTCGGACTTAACATTTTTCCGTAATTTTATTTAATACTTAGTTAAAAATACCATATTTCGAAAATTTTATAAGATTTATAAACGTTATTATGCTTATTATATAATAAAGAATTTTATATTTTTAACTATTAACGTAATACGTCTATTATAAATATTATATAAATTAACGGTTATAAACGATTAATACGTATATTAATATATATATTATTAACGTAATGTATTATATAAGTAAACGGGATATATAAGTAAATAGGACACTTTTTTATATATTTTAATAATAACTTTAAATAAAATAAAATTAATGTCACTAATAAATTTAAATTAATTAGATTTATTATCGTTAAACCTTTTTATTACCTTCTTATAAATACGCGTATTATATCCGGGTTTACTATAAATATTATATTTTAGTTTTTTCGTTTACCCTTTTTTATATCAATTATTCTTAATCTTTATTAACTATAATGATTTACTATTATCTTTTTTTTAATTATAAAAACTCTTATTTTTCTTATAATAAAAGTTCCCCTTTTTTAAAAAGGTATATTTTCAGTTTTCCGGTATTTATTAAAAATATAATTCGTTTTGCGAAAATAACCGTTTTCGTATAAAAACATTAAGTTACTTTTAATTAAAAAATTAACTGATTTAAATATTTTTGTAGGTAAGTTACCTGAATAATTTTTAATTCTTTTTAATAAATAAGGTTTTTCTTAAATCGTTTTATAATATTTTTAAAAAATTTATAAATAATAAAATAACGGAATTAATAAAATTACATAAGAAAACGATATATATAAATATATAAGGTCGTTACGTTCAAGCCGTATTATCTAGGCTAAGTTAAAGATATAAAATAATTATATTAATAATTAATACGATAAATACTTTATTTAATATTTTCGAATACGGCATTTATTAATAGTTCCTAAAGAAATAATAAATTATACGTTTCGGTTACAAAAAGAGTTATTCCGAAGCCGATTGTTGGGTTTCCGTAAGTACGTAATTTTCGACTGATGTTAGCTGAGAGGCTTACTCGCGCAATGCCGACTTTTAATAATATAAATAACGTAATATCGTATAAAATTTTCGATATATAATAAATAAATACGTTTTAATACGGAAAAATAAAATACGTTAAAAAATTAAAACCGATAAAAAAATAAGTAAATATATATAATATAATAATAATAATAATTTTATAATAATTCTCGAATTTAATTAAATAATAGCTTTTATGATTATTAAAAATAAAAAAACGTTTTAAATTTTTACTGCCTATTTTAATATATATATTAAAATATTTAATTTATTTTAAACCTAATTTATTTATTATTTAATTATTTTAGCTTATAATAATACTTTAATTAAATAAAAAGAGGTTATCGGCCATTTAGTAAAAAAAAAATCACTTTTTCCGATTAAGATAATAAATAAAGGTAAAGCCGAATTTTAAAGATTAATAGCTTATATTATTATAAATTATGTTTTATTTTTTAATTACATTTATTTAAATTTTTTAAGTGTTTCGACATTTATAATTATTATACCTATTATTATAAAAAGTTATCAAAAGTTTTATCTTATCGAAATTATAAATATTTTTTATAATGCCGTAGTTTGTAATTATAACCTGAATAAATTTAAATTATTTACGAAATACCTTTAAATTTTTATATAAAACTTTTTAATAATTTATATTTCGATTTAAACGTAATTTAAGTTTTTTTTACTGTTTAATAAAATTAAATGTTTAATTAATCCCGATACGTATTACGATACGTAAAGTAAATAATGAATTTATTATATTTTTAATATAACGTATTATATAAGCGAACGGCTTAAATAAGTAAGCGGATTGAATTTTTAACTTTTTAAGTTTTTAATTTAATTTATATATTTTTTAAATATTAATATTATAGAACGTTTTATAAAAGAATTTAAAATACACTTAACCGTTTAAATTAAGAAATAAAATTGAAAACTGAGTTATATAAAGTTTAGTTTTATATACGATATTGCCGAAATTATTTTAAAGGTCCGATGTTGCGGTAAATGCGGCCGAACCGATATTATTTTTAATTTGCGAAAAGTACCGTTAATTAAAAAAAATCGATTATTAAATAAATTTTTAATTTAAATATATAAGTGTTTTTTATTAGGTTTTAGTATATTAAAAATATGGCGAATTTATTATTTACTTAGTACGTTGCGATACGTATTAGAATTAATTAAGTATTTAATTTTATTATATACTAAAAAAAATTTAAAACGAGTTTGAATCGAAAGATAAATTATTAAAAAGTTTTATACGAAAATTTAAAAATGTTTTATAAATAGTTTAAGTTTATTTAGATTATAATCGTAAAATACGATATCGTAAAGAAGGATATTTAAAATTTTAATAAAATAATGTTTTTAATAAATTTTTTAATAGTAATAAATATAATAATTATAAATACCGAAAAATGTAAAAATTTTAAATAAACGTAATAAGAAAATAGGGAATAGTTTATAGTAATATAGGTTTTTAATTTTTAAAATCGGGCTTTGTTTTTATATATTATTTTTACCGGAAAAAATTTTTTTTTTCGTTAGTTCGTCGATAACTTATTTTTATCCAATTAGAAAATTACTGTAAGTAAAAGCGGCTAGATAATAAATACATTAACGTACCACACAAGCTCGCGAGCCATACAAGCTCGCGAGCCGTTTTTTAGCACCTTACAACAACTAATCCAAATAACTCAATTACAACACACCCATTTGATTTAAATCAACCGTATTCTTTGTCGCCGACCGTATATATAACTCTTTACTAAATGCACGTATTATATAAGGTTTATTACGGACGTATATTGCCATTCCCCTTTTGCCAATCCATATACGACCAATTAATCCCGAACACGTCCAGGCTAATATTACCCCTATTTCGAAAGTATTAAAGTCGACCGACAAAAAAACGATTACCGACCAAATTCCCAACCCGTATACATAAACGCTTTTAATACGGTTTTAATACGTAAAAAATATTTACAAAATACGTCGGCTAAAAAACGCGTTAAAAAGCGCATTACAAAACTACGGGGCAAAGCTATAAAGCTTATTATAAGGCGCGTCGGAACGCGTATTGCGGTATTATAAAACTTATCGGAACAATAATTCAACCTTACGTATTAAAATAAAGAATTCTAATTAATAAAAATATTTATTATATACGGTAAACAAGTTTTTTTTAGCCGGCAAAAAGGTGGCGGTAAAGAATTATTATTAATAATTATTATAGGTCGTCGGTCGCATACGGATTAACATAAGAGGAATAGCAATATACGTCCGTAACAAGCCTTATACAATACGTACATTTGGTAAAAAGCTATATATACGGTCGGCGACAAAGAATACGGTCGATTTGAATCAAATAGATATGTTATGGTTAAGTTATTTAAATTAATTATTGCAAGGTGCCAAAAAACGGCTTGCGAGCTTGTATAGCTCGCGAGCTTGTATAATACGTTAAGTTTAAAATAAATTAAATATTTCGATAAATATTTTAAAACGCGTATTTAAAGTTCGAAACGTTTTTTTATTTTTAATAGTTACGAAAGTTATTATTTAATCGAATTCGAAAATTACTGTAAAATTGATAATATTATTATATTTTATATACCTGTCTACTTTTCTTATTATCTTTAATTTTTCGACGTATTTTATTTTGCGTATTAAACCGTATTTATATATTATATAACGTACGACAGAAGCGAAGCGAACGTATAAGCGAAGCGAACGGTTACGTAACTTATAAGGATATTTTAAAAATTTATAAGTTTACGTAATATTAATCTAACTTTTCTAAAATTGGTCAGCTTCTATATTACGTAAATACCTAGCTGTTACAAAATTTACAAAATTTAAAACATTATATTACCTAAGATATTACCAGATATATATTTTTACGCTAAAATCCGCCCGACTTTTCTAATATCTCCTTAAATAATTTTATTAAAAATTTGAAAAAAATAAAATATAATATTTAAATATATTTTAAATTTATTTGCAATGTTTTACGTAATAATATTTACGTTTCGTAAAGTTATTAATAAATATAATAATTTTCTATATATTAATATATATTATTATAAATTTATTTATAAATTTTATAATTTTATGTAATTTGGTATACCTTTTTATTATATTGTTCTAAAGCTAGGTATAAAGTTGCATTTAATTATATGAAGTTTTTATGAAGTTATAAGCGATTTATGAAATGTGGGTCCGCGCGTTCGCTTCGCTTGTGCGTTCGCTTCGCTTGTGTCGTACGTTATCGAAAGTTTTATCTAACGTTACGTTATTTATATTATTTAAAAGTATTTTATCGCCGGTTTTTATAATGCGTTTAAAATTACTATAATAATTAATAATATTAAATCCGGATTCGTAAATATAAGATTTATTTTATTCGATTCTAATTACGTTTTTTCCGAATTAAAATTTTTAGTTATGTTTATACCGACTGTTTTTTTATTTATTTTTATTAATTCCGTTATTTTTTTATTTACGAAAACTTTTAAAAATATTATTAAAGCGATTTAACGGGAACGTTATTTATAAAGATTAGACATTATTAGGGTAACTTATTAATAAAAATATTTACGTTAGTTAATTTTTTAATAAAAAGTAATTTAATGTTTTTAAACGAAAACCTTTTTTTTTTTCAAGAGAAAAACGGTAGTTTTTACGAAACGAATTACGTTTTTGTTTAAAAAAAAGAAATATTTATTATAGGGAAAATATAAGTTTTTATATTTATAATAGAAAATGATAGTAAATAATTGTAATGAATAAAGATTAAAAATAATTATTATATAAGGGATCGAATAAAGGAACGGAAATATAGTATTTACGATAAGCTCGGATATAATACGCGTATTTATAAGGAAATTACAAAGACGTTTAATAACGACAAATTTAATAAATTTAAATTAATTTATTACGTTATAGTTAATTTATTTTTGTTCGTTATCGCGAAGTGCTATAAAACGATCCGCTTATTTGTTTAAGCCGTTCGCTTATATAGCACGTTATTAAAACTAAATAAAAAACGTTTATATATTTAAATTAAAAATTCGTTCCATAATCGATTTTTTTTCAGTTAACGTTAATTTTAGCAAATTAAAAATAATATTAGTTCGGGCGCGTATACCGTTAAATCGCGTTTTTATGATAAAATATAAAACATTATAAATAAAATTACGTTTTTTATAATTGAGTTTCGGCTTTCGTTTTTTAACCTAAATTACTAAGTTTATTCCTGCTTTTTTCGTAAAGCGTTTTATAATGTTAACTTTAAAAAATAAACAATTTTAAATAAATAATTAAAATAGTTAAAAAAATGTCCCGTTCGCTTATATATTCCGTTCGCTTATATAAAACGTTAAATATATAAATAAACAACGTAATAAAAGCAATTTTAATAATTAATTATTAAAATTAATATTTTTATTAATACTTAAATTTTAACTAGTTTCGTATCTAAAGTATTAAAATAAAGCTTTTAATATGTATAGAGTTTTCGAAATATAACGGCTTAAATAAAAAAAACTAGTAAACAAAATTTAATTAAGCTTAAAATAATTATTACAGGGTTTTTATTATTTAGGTTTTTTAATTTTACCGGTTATTTTTATAAAGGTTTTTTTAGTTTTCTACTTAATTTTATTTTTAGCCGTATTTTTACCTAAAAATAGATATTTACATTTCATATTTTTAATTAATAAAACTATCTACTATTTTAAAGTTATATTAATATATTAATTAATATATGTATTAATTTTCCAGTTTTTATATATATGGTATTAAAAAATATATTAAAATCCAAATTAACTAATTTAAACTAACCCCAAAGTATAATTATATAAATATATAACTACGTAAAAATTTATTATATTAATTTATTTAATTTATTTTAAATTGATCTTTTTAAAAAATATAATATTAATATAAACTTTTCTTAAGTTCATTATTTAATAATATATAAATTAACTAATAATATATTTATTTTTTATTAATATACGTTTTCGAACGAGTTATAATAACTTTTTAAATTTATTATAAATCTTTTTCCGTATTTCTTTCGTTTTAGTTTTAATATTATTAATTTTCGTTTATTTTTTAACGTTTAAATTAATTAAAGGTAACTATAAATTAGGTTTTTATTATACGGTAATTTTATCCTAAATTTATTACTTTAATAAACGCGTAACTATAATTAAAGTTATTTTATTATTAATTCGAAATATAATAATTTAAAAAATAGATTAGAAATTATTAATGTTGCCGATAGTAAAAACGGGATAAATAATATTTGTAAGGTTATTAAGTTTAAGCCGTATTATCTAGGCTAAGTTAAAGATACAAAGTAATTATATTAATAATTAATACGATAAATACTTTACTTGATATTTTCGAATACGGTAATTATTAAAAGTTTTTACGATAATAATAAATTATACGATTCGGTTATAAAAAGCTTTATTCCGAAGCTGATTATTACGTAATGTTAATAAGTTTCGACCTTAATAAACTTTATGCCCTTTAGCTGGTTTGGTAAGGGGAATTTCTTAGAATATAAATAATAACTTAAAAGATGTTAAGTTTTTTACGGTAAACCTTAAGTCCGTATAAGATAGTTACTTTGCAACTTTTTGCTAGTTTTATAATTTTAATTTCGATTAATCTTATAACTTTTCGAATTTTTATTAATTAAAACAGTTGAAATATACCGGGTAATTTTTATTATAAGATACCGGTGCGTTATAATTATAAAATATTACGACCTAACGGAGGGAAAACCTCGGAAATGGTCCTAGTAAACCGAAATAGAACTTAAGTAGGTTAGGTTACGTAACTGAATTACTAGCTCACGGAAAGTATGCTAGTGAGTTGGATTACCAGCTTACGGAGAGTAAGTTAGTAAGTTAAATTATTAGCTTACGAAAAATAAGCTAGTAAGTTAAAAAGGATATATACGTTCGTTATTTTATAGTTTAGATAATATTAACTTATAATATAATTTAGTTATTTAAAATACCTTTAATATTACTAGACGTAACTAAGTTATTTTCGTTACTTAAATTCCCGTAATATAATTATTAATATAAACCGAACGATTTGGTTTAATAATTAATTAATTAACTTAGCCGTTATACGTTATAAACTTTTATTTAATAATATTATTAAATTTAAAGTAATTTTCGTTAATATTATACTTATTAATAAATAAACCGAGAAGTAATCCGTTTACGAAATTCCTAAAAAAATATAAATTCCGAAAAAGAAGAAAAACGCCTCCGTTTTTTAGTAAATAGGGTTTTGAAAAAACTTAACGTTATTACGAACCGTATTACTTAATTTGAAGAAAAAAATTACTTTACCCTTTTGTTTTAAATTATATATAAACGCCTTGAGAATAAAAGTAAAAAAAAACGGAGGAAGGAATTAAAGGAACCTTTTTTCGTAGCAAGAACTTTTAAACAATTTAAATAACAAATATTAAAAAACCTAGAGAAGCTTTAAAACCGTTTAAGCCCGAACTTTTTAATAAAACGTTTACTAAGTTATAATTATTCCTAATTTAGTATAAAATATATTTCGGATATTTTCCTATTAGGTTTGCCATTTTTACGACCCGAATAAAACTTATAACAAAACTATTAACTGGTAACGTGGCTGCGTGATTTAAATCTGCATTTTAAAAGTACGTTATTTTTTCTCTTAAATAACGAAATCCAAAAGTTTTAACGGTATATAATAATTAAGAAAACTTCGAGGACGTTTTAAAAAAGGCTTTTGGAATAATAGATAAAAAAATTACGGTAAAAAAAAGCCATTTTAACTTATAGTAATATATTTATTTAATTGGTATCTAAGATCGAATGAGGATAAAAAGCCCTTATAACGAAATTTTTTAACGGTTTAAAAAAAGAAATTTAAGAAAAATTATTTAAAAAAAATCGACTGAAAAATTTAATTAATTATATTGCGATAACGGTTAAGATCGACGATCGACAATATGCTTCAAAAACGCAATATTCTAAGATATGATAAAGTAATTAGCCTAAGTATACGGCAAATGTCTTACGATATGCTAATATATTTTATAGTACGGAGTTAAGCATTATAAAAATCGAAACGGTTTAATAATAAAAACGGCCCCCGTTTAAGTATTATAATTGGAACAAAAGAGCATATAAAACTTTTTAATATAAAATATCTAAGAAATTCCGACGAAATAATTAAAACCCTATATTCGAAAAATAATAATAAAAGGATAAAAAGGATAATAAGAAATTAATTAATATAATCCGACCACGGTATACGGTAACATAATAATCCGAGGATTATTTAAAATAAAAAACTTTTACTAAAAAAAGATTATTTATCTAGTTTTAATAAGGGAAATAGTAATAAGAATAAAATTAACTGGCTTTACAAAAGTAACTACGAGAATATTACGAATAAAAAAAAACCTATACCTAGGAGAACTAAAACGATATACGAAAATCCATACCGTTCACTATAATAAACCCAGGTATTAGTTTTATTAAGAATGGAAGGAAGTAATTTACTAACGTATAATTCGAATGTACCAAAAAAAAATTTAACTTTAAATAACAAAAAGAAATTAACAAAAATAACCAGTAATAATATTAATATTTACGGTTATTTACAAAAAGAAATAAAATTAACCAATAAATGGCATTATAAAACTAGCCGCCCGGAAAGTAATACTTATAAAGAAACTCCTTTTGTTATTATAGATAGTATAATTACCAGATAAAAAAAAAAGTTAACTTAGAGGATAATGGAAAAATATTATTAGCGAGCTATTACTAACTTAAGTATCTAATTGGCCTTTATTACAGACCCGGAGGATAAAAGGGCAATTAAAGAAAAAATTAAAAACTTTATTTAGAAAAGTTAGTAAAATTCGGAAAACGAGAAAGAATATAATAATTAATAGGAAAACGATAGTTTGTAAATAACACTACTAAACGAAAAATAATTAAAACTTTTACGAAACGAGCTTACGAATAACCGGATATGTAATAACAATTTAAGTAATTGTAAAAACAAATAATGCGAATAAAAAAATAATTAAAAAAATTTAGAATACAGAATGACCGGGATAAGAAAACATTGCAAAAACTCTTATAAACCTTAAAAAATTAACGCTACCTGTAAAAAAGCCGTAAGTAAGCAAGAAAAGAAAAGTTAAATTATAATATCTTAAAAGGGCTTTAAACGTAATAATCGGAACTACCGGCAACAATATTATTATTATACGGGTACGAATTA
Organism: Monosporascus sp. CRB-8-3; assembly: GCA_004155055.1. Lineage (NCBI taxonomy): Eukaryota > Fungi > Ascomycota > Sordariomycetes > Xylariales > Monosporascus > Monosporascus sp. CRB-8-3. Next base: position 108,086 of record QJNZ01000240.1, read on the forward strand.
AAAAAAACTGGTATACGCAATAATAAACTGTAGAGTAATAATTACTAATTATATCAGTCCGAAGATAGTAAACCAGTTAAAGCTACTATAAAAAAAAGGTTACCTTTATAAGGTCGAAAATGCCGAAGGTTAAAAATTTGCTTATAATAACGGATAAGTTAAACGTAAAATTAATTACTTTAAGACCTTTATTAAAAGAAAAAAACAAATGATTAATTTTGATATTATCTTATTAAATAAGTACGACATAATCTTAGGAAAATTATAATTACGTTAATATAACCCCTTATTTAATTAAGAAATTAATTAGGTAAACTTTTGCATATTTCCTAACGCAAAAAAGGATAAAAAAAATATAAGATCTTAATATTCGATTGATAAAAACGACGAATACAGGCATAAGAACACGACAAAAAACCTTATTACTTAAAAAGATAAAACATATTTAAATAAAAAACATAATAAAAAAATAAGGCGCGTTATCGCAAACCTTAAAGTACGATTTCGATAACTAAATAACGACTTGTAAGTACAGCCCGAAAAATTACCAGAATATATAATAAAGGTATTACCGTAATACTATAAGTATAAAAAGCTTTTTTAAGAAAAACTCGATACGAAGCTATTATAATATAGCAAATAAAATTACGAAATAATTCTTAAAAACGGCAAAACAATTACCTTTTATATTATTTACAACTTAAATAAAGTAAAATTATACGTTTTTCGTAATTATTTAAAGAACAAATTACGAAAGAAATATATATAACGCTTTAAGTTATTAATAAGATACTTAATATTTTTCGTTTTACGAAAAAACGAAAAATTACGATTTGTTATTAACTACTAACAACTTAACGATATTATTATTAATTATTAAAATTAAAAATTAATTACGAAACGCTAAATAATTTACGGCTTTAAATTTACGAAAAAGGTATAATCAGATTCGAATTAAATTAGGAGACGAATAAAAAATAACCTTTAAAATAAATTACGGATTATTCGAATAACGTGCCACACATATAAGCGAGAGACACATATAAGCGAACCACTTTTTGGCATTTCCTAATAATGCATCCAAATAACTCAACCACAACACCTTAAATCAACTCAAATTAATCGAATATTTCTTTACTAGCTATATTTACAGCTTCTAAACAAATATACGCATTATATCAAAGCTTATTGCGGACGCCATATTGTTATTTCTTCCTACTAACCCGCCCGTAACCGCCTAATTTTAACAGCTGTTAACAGCAATTCTTTGCCATAACCTTTCTGCTAGTTAAAAGAATTTATTTATCCTATATAATAAGTATTTATCTTCCTGGGAAACGTCTGTTTTAATCGTATAATTGCGTAGGTCTCGAATTATTGCAAAATCAAGTCCGACACGTCCTGCTATACGCCTTGCGAAATGCCCCGCACGGACCCCCCATGCCCCCCAACGCGTTCCTAACGTGCTTCCTAACGTATCCTATAAAACGTTTTCCGACCTATATCTTTAACGTATTAAAGCCGGATAAAAAATGTTCGCGTATTTAGGTTAAGGATTCGGTCGAGAATAATTAGCTAGTCGGTCGGCTTTGGGTCGTACGAAATGGGGGTAATATTAACTTGGACGCGTTAGGAGGTAATCGGTCGCAGGCGGGTTAAAAAAAAAAAATGGCAACATGGCGTCCGTAATAAGGTTTGATATAATACGTACACTTGGAAAAAAGCTGCAAATACAGTTAGCAAAGATACATTCGATTGATTTGAACCAATTTAATATGTTATGGTTAAGTTATTTGGGTGCATTAATTGGAAGTGCCAAAAAGTGGTTCGCTCATATATATCTCTCGCTCATATGTGTAGCACGTTACCTCGTTATATTTTTCGGATTTACGAACGTATTAATAACCTTTTAACGGATGATTAATTATATACTCCGAAAGTACCCTAATATCTTTATCGTATATTACCTTAACGACATTTTTATTTATTCGGAAATAAAAAAGAAATATGTAAGATACGTTTATAAGATTTTATAAACTTTACAAAACGTTAACTTTTTAGTTAACGTAAAAAGTACCTTTTATATTTAGGAAATCAAGTATTTAAAATATATTATTATTCCAGGATATATTAAAATAAACCCTAAAAAGATTTCTGTGTTTAAAAACTAAAAAATACCTGTTAATATTACTAAGGTGTAAGTATTTCTTAGATTTACCAATTATTACCGATAGTTTATATAACACTTTAATAAAATTGCAATACTATTAACAAAACTTACCAAAAAAGATCGACGCTTCGTATAAGCCCTAATTATAAAAAAAGCTTTTTAATAGCGTAAAGACGCCTTTACTAACGAACCTATCTTAATAATATACGATTTAAATAAACTAATAAAATTCGAAACTAACGTTTTAAACTTTACTTTAAAAGCAGAAATTTACTAACGAAACGACTAAAGGAAATTACATTCTATCGCCTTCTACTTTTAATTGTTACATAGTACCGAGCTTAACTACCTTATTTGCGATAAAAAATTCCTAATTATTATTAAAGCTTTTAAGGAATTTAAATATTATCTTAAAGGAAATTAACATTAAATAAAGGTATATATAAACTATAAAAATATCTTTTATTTCGTAACTATTAAAAAGCTAATCGGATAACAATTACGTTATGTAAAATACCTTTTAAAATTCGATTATATTATTATTTACCGTAAAAAATTAAAAAACCGTAAAATAAATATTTTTAGCAAACGACCAAACCTAAAAAACCTTAAAATGAAAATATAACAAACTATATTCGACTAAATACCAAAAGAATACCTACAATAACGACATATTAACATTATCAAAATAACCGTATTAAACATATATTAGGAAATATAACAATACTATAATAACTTACTGAAAAATTAAAAAAAAGTAAAATTTACGTATTAGAAAAATAGCAAAAAAGCCTAATACGAAGAATATATAAATACCAACTATATAAATACTTAAGAATCCATAAAACCTTAAAACGCTTACGACGAATATATTATTTCCTTAAAATAAAATTAACCGTATAAAAAGTTATATAACAATGCGATATTTACGTTAAAATAAAAACCAGACGATATAAACTATACGGAAAATTATAATTATTACTAATTGTTAAATAATTATAGGATTTAGTTATATTTAACTTTATTTACAAAACTTTCTTTGTTAAAAAACCCAGCTAAGGGTATATATTATAACAGTATTTTTGTAATCGTTAACCGATTTATAAAATTTTCCTATTTTTTACTTTATAACGAAAACATAGACGTCGAATAAATTGCACATATTTTCTTTCGACATATTTTTAATATATATGAATTATTAATAAAAATTATTTTAGATAAAAATATAACCTTTACTTTAAAATTTTAACAGGGTTGAATAACATAATTCGGTTTAAATTATAAACTATTATGCGCTTTTAAATTACAAACCGATAAATAAACGGAAAAAACCAACTAGACGTTAGAAACGTACTTACGATATTACATTAATTATAAATAAAATAACTAAGTTAAAAAATTACTTATTACATAATTAACCTATAATACCAGTTATTATAATAGCATTAAAACAATTTCAGAAATTATTAACTTTAATTTTACCCCAAAAATTTATAAGGAGATACGAAAAAGAGGACCAATTAATATTAAGGCAATCCTTATATTAAAATAACTTAAACAACTATATCAAGAAATAAAAATAAAACTGGAATTCGTACGTAATTAAATAAGCAAATACTATAACCAGAAAAGGTTAAAAAAACCAACTTTCTCGGAAAAATGTTTTTTTTCCTAATTACCAAAAACGTTAAAATAAAACGACTTAATTAAAACCTCGATTTTAAATATATTAACCAATACGAAATCGTTAAAAAAATCTTAAAAAATAACTACTAGTTAAAACTACTATTTAAGGTTAAACTTTATTTAATTTTTCATATTTCTTTACTTGAATTAATAACGGATATTATTATAACACATACGGTATAAAACGACGTAGAAAAAAAAAGAAAAATATACGAAATTGAAAAAATATTTAATATGCGAAAAAAAAATTACCTAAATTCCGAAAACATTTAGGAACCTGTAAAAAATTTCATTAACGCTTAATGCCTGTTAAAAAACTTTTACCAATCCCGGCGAAACTAGCGAAACACGCGTCCCAGTTTACGTTATTTACAAAAGAAAAGCCTTAGTTAACAGTATTTTAATTAATAACATTAAGATTACTAAAAACCTAAATAGCCATTGCCGATTCCGACTTTTAACGGTTGAACTTATTCTATTTATTTAAAAATTACAAAATGTAATTTATAAGTTTTGCACCTTAAGTTTAATATTATTAACGTTATTTACGTATACGAAAAAAGCGGGCTAAAAATTCGGCAAAAGCCTGCTCCGTAACAAGCTCCTTTTTTTTTTAAACGACGAGCCTCGGCGACGTAACGATTAACTATCGACATAGGGATACCAATGCTATCGCAAAAATAACCGTGATAAACGTATTTCTTATAACGGAAAACTCCCGTTATTATTTAATAATTAAATTTTTTAAAAAAGCAAAAAAAATACGATATCATTCCGAAACTTTCGAAATTAATTAAGTTAGCTAAAATATAACGTTACTTTATTTTGCGTAAACGACTTTTAATAATACGACTTAATATAATGAAATTAAGGATTTACGAAAAAGAAAATCCTTAAAAGCAAAGATCCTGGGAGAAAAAAAAATCGTATTACGACTTAACGGAGGGAAAAGCTTGGAAACGGTCCTAGTAGAACGAAATAAAACCTAAGTAAGTTAAGTTACGTAAATAAATTACTAGCTTACGGAAAGTAAACCAGTAAGTTAAGTTACCAGCTTACGAAAAATAAGTTAGTAAGTTAAAAAGAATATATACGCTTGTTATTTTATAACTTAAATAGCACCAGCTTATAATATAACTTAGTTACCTAAGACACCCTTGGTATTACCAGACGTAACTAAGTTATTTTCGTTGCTTAGATTCCTGTAATATAACTGCTAACATAAACCGTATAACTTAGTTTAATAATTGGTTAACTAGCCTATCCGTTATACAAAGTCTTTACGAAAAACGTTTATTTTTAAGAGTTTTAAGTTTAATAAAGCTTTAAAACGAATTAAAAATATCGATATTTCCATTAATTTAACCATTTTTTTTAAAAAAATTCGGATTTTATTTTTAATTTTCGGATACGATTTAATTTATATAAGCAAAAATAATTAAAAATTAAAAGATCTTATAGTGGAAAATATCGACCGTATAAAGGAATTGTTAAAAAGGCTAAATATAAATAATAAAAGGTTTAAAAGTTTCGAAGTTTAATTTTTAATTCGATATAAGCTAAAGGATCACGAATAATAATTTATTCGGTTATTCCGGATTGCGAAAACCGTTTAAAATTTAGTTAAAAATAATTATCGATAAAGGTATATTAAGGTAGATTGTAACAAGGTTAGGGCTTGGTAAAGCTTAGTAACCGATAGCATAATTTATTTATTTATTCAATTTAGTTCTATGGTTACGTCTTTGTTAAGGAGAGAATAAGTAATATTTAAATTTTATTTTTTTAAAGTTTTCGTATAAAAAGGATTTTCGATTTTCTTTTTTTTTTTTTTTTTTTAATTTTTTTATTTTTTTTTTTTTTTTTTTTTT
>QJNZ01000241.1:0-29950 GCA_004155055.1 Monosporascus sp. CRB-8-3
TTTTTTTTTTTTTTTTTTTTTTTTTTTTTTTTTTTTTTTTTTTTAAAAAGAGGGACTTGTTAGGGATTATGTAGTGGCCAAGGACTAAAGCCTTAACTGGTCCATGCGTACAGCCTTAGCTAGCCCATATATAACTAGCTAGCTCGCCGACATCCGTATTCTTAATTTTATATTTTTACAACATTTAAAATCCCTAATAAATATAATAAATAAAATTATAAAACAATTATTTCCCATTTTTTAAAATTTAATAAAATAAATCTATATTCGTTTTATAATTATTTGACATTTTTCGTAGTTAAAAAAGAAGGAAATAACAGTTTATTATCGATTAATAATAATTTAATAATATTAGCGATATAAATCAAATTTTATTATTTTTAATTATTAAAATTAACAATTACTTTTATAAAATTATATAATATATAACTTATATTTACGAAAAATCATAGTTAAATTACAATTAAATTAAAAAATTATAATAAATTAGCTTTTATATATATAAGGTCTAATATAATAGGTTTTAATAATAGTTACTAAGACGATATCTTTTTAAGAGTTATAAAGCCGATACCTTAATAGTATAATAATACGTTTTTTATATTATTTTAGCAATTTTATGTTAAAAGCGACGGTTCGATTATCGTTAAAAACGTATTTATAATTAAGCGTATTTTGAAGATAATTACCTTTATTATTATATTAAGCTTAATTAAAAGGTTAATATTCTAACTCGAAAAAACGCGTTTTGTTACATTATAAAGGTAATAAAACCGAACGTTAATAAAACGGTAACAGGTTAGAAAATTATAGGAAAACCCGAATTTTTATAAAAATACGTACGTAATATTACTTTTAGTTAAAATATAAGGTTTTTTATCTTAGTTTATTTTAAATAATAAATACGTTAAAATTATTCATATATTATAATAGATTTTATTAAAACTGTTAAGTACGAAAGAATTAACGTCGAAAATCCGACTATAAAGGAAAAACGTTCGATAATTTTAAAGATAAAGATTTTATAAAAAGGGGAATAATCTAACAAATCAGTCTTTATATATATAAGCTTTAATATAATAGGTCTTAGTAATAGTTGCCGAAATAACACTCTTTTAAAGGTGGTAAAGCCGATAGTATAATAATATAATAGTACCTTTTCTTATAAAAATTAATAAAAAATAAATTTTAAAGTTATATATAATTTTTTTAAATACCTTATTATATCTTTTAAATCTATATATATTCTTACAATTTTCACTAAATAATTAATCATATTTTACTAAAATGTCTTAACAATATCTTTCTTTACTTAAAAATAAAAATATAAAATATAAAATATATTTATAAATTTTTATAAGTCTTACAAAACGTTAATTTTTCAAATAACGTAATAAAAACCTATTTCATATTGAAAAAATTAAAATACTTAAATCGTATTACTTTCTTAAAGTATACTAAATTAAATTTAAAAAAATAATAGTAATTAAATATTTAAGGTAAAGTGCCATTAAGGTATCTAGCTATATATATACAGGGAGCTGATCTATTTACTAAGTACATACTTAAACTGGTTTTATAAACGTGACCAGGGAACACCCCTTAAAAACCGTCCCTTTTTGGCTAAAAGCCGGAAAAACGTAATACGGGTTATATAATACGGTAACTGACGGTAAAATATACCCGATTAATTAATTAATTCCTAACGCCCTTAATCGTAACTGGCTTTAAGAGCTAATTATCCCTTAATTATTGCTAATATAATAACGGAGCCGAAGCCCCAACTGGTTAGCTCCTTTAAGCTGGCGCCACCTAAAGGAACGGTAACCCAAGCTGGATTTAAACCAGCTGTTTCTTAAAACCAACCGAAACAGAGTACCCAAGCTTGTCGCAATTAAAAGAGACACCCAGGCTCGCAACTACTAAGCTATTAGGCCAGTAATTAAATATTAAAAAAGGTTATTAATATTTCGAAAATAAAGGTATATCTAGCATTTATTATTTAATATAAACGATTTATACTATATTTTAATAAAATCGTAATAGTATTAATAAAACTTATTAAAAAAAAAATAAACTAAAAGATTACCGTTTCGAATTATATTTTAAATATAATAATTTATTAAAAAGCCAATTAAATATATATATAACGTCCCGGATAAGCTTATGGAATAAACAAGCTTACGGGATAATTTTTAATATATTTTAATTACCTAATTTTAATCAACTATTGTTTAATATTAACAATATAAAACGGCTTATAAAAAAATAAAAATAAATTTAGCCGTTTAGGTTAAAAAACGAAACCCGATATTTAATTATATAATATTTAATTTTATTTATAAAATCGCCTATTTTACTTTATACGTACGATATATTAATAAATCCTTTAAAACCGATATTATCTTTAATTCGTAAAAATTAACGTTAATTAAAAAATAATCGATTATTAACCAAATCTTTATCCTAAATACGTAAATATTTTCTATCCGGTATTAATATATTAAAGATATAATAAATTTGCTACTTATACAGCGCATTACGGAACGCGTTAAAGTTAAATAAATATTTAATTTTGTTAAAAAATAACAAAAATTCGAAATACGTTTAAATCGAAAGATAAATTATTAAAAGGTTTTATACAAAAGTTTAAAGATATTTCGTAAATAATTTAAATTTATTCGAATTATAATCGTAAAATACGGTATTATAAAAAAGGATATTTATAATTTCGACGAAATAAAATTTTTAATAAAGCTTTTTATAATAGCCGGCATAGTTATTATTAATACTAAAAAATATAAAAAATTTAAATAAACCTAGTAAAAAAATCGGGAATAATTTATAATAATACAAACTATTAACTCTTAAAACTGGGCCCTATTTTTATTCGTTATCCTTACCAGGAAAAATTATTTTTTTTACTGGTTCGCCAATAACTCACTTTTATTTAACTTAAAGATTACTATAAACGAAAACGACTAAATAATAAATAAACTAAGTTTAAAATAAGTTAAATATTTCGACAAATATATTCGAATACATATTAAAAATTTAAAACGTTTCTTTATTTTTAATAGTTACGAAAATTATTATTCGATCGAATTCGAAAATTATTATAAAATTAACGATATTATTATATTTTATATATTTGCTTATTTTTTTTTATCGGTTTTAATTTTTTAATATATTTTATTTTTCCGTATTAAAACATACCTATTTGTTATATATCGAAGGTTTTATACGATATTACGTTATTTATATTGCTAAGGAAAATTTTATTGCCGGTTTTTACGATATATTTAAAACTGCCATAACGACCGATAATATTAAATCCGGATATATAAAAGCTGGTCTTATTTTATTTAATTCTAATACCGTTTTTTCCGAATTCGAAATTTTTCCAGTTATACTTACGCCGACCGTTTCCCCGTTAACCTTTGCCGGTTTTATTCGTTCTCCATTGCGAAAACCCTTAAAAATATTAAAAAAGTAACAAAATAAAAATGTTACTTATAAAAAAAATTAGAAATTACCAGGGTAACTTACCGATAAGAATCGTTAAATCGGTAAGATTTTTAATAAAAAGTAATTTATTATTTTTATACGAAATTACTTTTTTTCCAAAAAAAATTACTTAATTACGCAAAACGAATTATATTTTAAGTAAACGTTATAAAACTAAAAACGTACGTTTTTAAAAAAAAAGAATATTTACTATAAAGAAAGTAAAGGCTCTTATAATTAAGAGAGGTTAAAAATAATCGTTATAAAAAGGTTTAAACGAAAAAACGGAAATATGGTATTTACGGAAAGCCCGGATATAATATACGCATTTATAAGGATATTATAAAAACGTTTAACAATAAAAAATCCAATTAATTTAAATTAATTTAATATAATATAATTAATTAAATTAAATTTATTATTACGAGGTGCTAAAAACTATCCCGTAAGCTTGTTTATCCCGTGAGCTTATCCGGGACGTTATACATATATATTACCCTTTGCTATTATTATAAATTATACGGTACGAAATTAAATTAGCTTACTTATAATAAGAAATTTCTAATTATTATAAAAGATCTTAAAAAATTTAAATATTATCTTATAAAAATACTTTTTATTTCGTAATTATTAAAGATTTAATCGAATAATAATTACGCTACGTAAAATATTTATTATATTCTATTTATATTATTATTCATTTTAAAGAATCGAAACATAATTAAATAGACTTTGTTAATAAATATTTTAACGTGAAAATAAAAATAAAAATTTGTACAACTCATCTATAATTAAATATAAAAAACCATTCAAAATAATAATAAATTAATATTATTATATTTTACTCAAAAATTAATAATTAAAAATATTTAAGGCTTAAAGAAAATATCGAGAAACCGTAATGTGAAATATATAAAAATATTAATTATATAAATATTAAAAAATTTATAAACTCTTAAATAAATTATAATAAATTTAATATTTTTTAAAATAAAGTTAACGCTATAAAAATTAATACGTGAATACGATATTTATATTAAAATAGAAATAAAACGATATAAGCTATACGGAAAATAATATTTATAAACCTATAATATGGTGGTGTTTTCTTAATCTTTAACTTATTTATAAAATTCTTATATTTTCTTTAAGGATATTTTAAAACTATAGGGATTATTATTAAACTTTAATTTAAATAGAGATATAACTTTTATTTTAAAATATAACAAGGTTTAATAATATAATTCGGTATAAAATATATATTATAAATAAATAAATAATATATAGTGAAACGTTAAAAATATAATTATAATATTATCTTAATTATAAATAAAGTAATTAGATTAAAAATTTACTCGTTATATACCTAACTTATAATACTAATTATTACGAAATTATTAATTTTAATTTTAAATTAAAAGTTTACAGAAGCCTTATAATAAATTACGTAATATTAAAATTATTATTATGTTAAAGTAACTTAAATAATTATATATAACTATAAAAACAGACTTTAAAGTTATACGAAAGTAAATAAATAAGTTTTATAATTAAAAAGAAAAATACCAAAAAAATTCTCGAAACAAAAATTGTATATTTAATTATTAAAAATATTAACGATTTACACGATAACGGCTTTAAAAGCAAAAATAAGAGAATTAATAGCCTAATAACACCACCTTCTAAGTTCGAAATTCCTAGCTAAAACGTTAAATGTCGAATTTAAATTATTTTAACTATATTTTTCGTGGTAGGTATTAAAGAAGAATGATATCTATTTATTGTAATTTATATTCTTCTCGAAATTTTCGAATTTTTTAAAATAACTTAAATTAATAATAAAATTTTAGAAAAATACGATTTTTTAAGTAACTATTACTAATAATCGTTAAAAAACGTTATTTTGATTTTATAACGTTATAAAATACTTGGTAATAGTATAAGATAATTTATTTATTAATTTAAAAAAAGATCGTTATAAGCTGTAAAATATAAAAATATTTTAAATTATAAATACATTTATTATATAACACTGATTTTCGTTATTTTACGAGCTTTATATATATTACGAAAACTTAAAACAGATGTATCGCCGATATTTATTTATAACGAAAAAAGAAATTTATAATCCGGTAAATTATAAAGCTTTATAAAGGTTTATTAAAAAAGATTTTAAACGAGTTAAATCGAAAATTTAAAATCTTTTTTAGTAACTAAAATATAATTTTCTTTATTATAATAAGCTTAAGGTTATATTAACTTTAATAATACTCGTTTTATTTCCGTTATTTAAATGTATATAATATTTTATATGTTAAAATTTATAACGAATTATAATAAAATACGATTAATCGGTTTTTAATTTTATAAAATCATTTAATACGAAATACCCTATATTTTAATTAAATTAAACCCTAAAATTAATTTAATATAATAAACCTGTCGAAGTAATTACCAGTATTTAAATTTACGTTTTTTACTATAAAGTAAATAACGTAAATAACGTAAATAATAAAATTATAAAAACTTTATTTTATAAAATATATTTACTCTTTTTAAAGGAAACGTAACTATAGAACTAAATTGAACAAATAAATAGATTATGTTATCGGTTGTTAAACTTTACCAAACTTTAACCTTATAGCCCCTATCAACGACTATTTTTAACGGAATTCTAAACGGTTTTCGTAATCCGGAACAGCCGGACAAATTATCGTTCGTAATTTTTCTTATATCGATTTAAAAGTTGAACTTCGACATTTTTAAGCTTGTTATTATTATTTTCCAGTTTTGCCAATAATTTTTTTATAAGCCGGATATTTCTTAATATAAATTTACGCAAAAACCGATTATTTTTATCGTTTTAAATTAAATCGTATCCGAAAATTAAAAATAAAACCCGATTTTTTTTGGATAGGTTGTTAATATCGACGGAGGTATCGATATATTTTATTCGGCCGATTGTTTTATTTAAATCGGGTAATTTAATTAAAACCGTTTCCGTCGAGATTCCGGAAATACGGAGTATTAAAACTTTATATTCGGATTTAGCCGGTATATTTTAATTATCTTAATTAATAAAAGTTTAAAAAGGTACCTTAAAATTAATCAAAATTAATAAAATCGTAAAACTGGTAAAAGGTCGTAAAGTAGCTATCTTATACGGACTTAAGGTTTACCGCGAAAAACTTAATATCTTTTAAATTATTATCTAAAATTCCCCTTGTTAAACCAGGGCATAAGGTTTATTAAAATCGAAACTTATCGGCATTACGTAATTAGTTTCGAAATAAAGCTTTTCGCAACCGAAATATAATTTATCGTTACCGTAAAAACTATTAATAATTACCGTATTCGAAAATACTGGGTAAAATATTTATCGTATTAATTATTAATATAATTACTTTATATCTTTAGTTCAGCCTAGATAATACGGCTTAAACCTAACGACCTTGCATAAAATATATTTACGATTATAAAATAAAATAAATCTCTTCTTTATTTATTAACCGGCATTTAAAACTTTATATATAATTTTAAATAATTTCTAAATATTACTTTATAAAAATTTAATATATTATTAAATCGGTTTTATTTAATTAATAATAATTTTAATAGTTATATAAAATTTATTATGTTTTTCTAAAATATTAAATATTAGTTTTAAAAATAACTATTACTTTAAAAAGTTAAAATGATAAAAGTATTATATAATATACGTTGTTCGAAAATCGAAATTATCATAAAGTAAATATTTAATATATTAAAGAAATGGTTTAAAATTTTACGATATTCGGCGCTTAAATATAGTTCATTATTATAAATCCCTTTCTTATATCTCGTATATATTTTAATAACTTTATTTAAAAAGTTGCAATAAAGATCTAAACAGGGAATTAAAATTTACGAAAATTTAAATAGATATTTTTAAAAAAACAGGCTAAAATACTTTATTTTAAAGTTAATCGAAAGATCTTTTAATAATATACGATCCCGATTAGTCTTAAGTTGTTATCAGAAATATTAAAATATATAGCGATAATTAATACCGATAATTAACGGTTAAATTAAAAAAAACTTAATAAAAATCGGAAAGTATATTAAAAAATATTATATTATAGAAGACTATAGGTATTAAAAAGCGAGAAAGAATTAAAGATAGTTAAATATTAGGTTAAAATTAATAATTCTATGTAATAATTTTAATGAAAGAATTTCGAATATAAATATTTAAATACCTTAAAAATTGTTATAATTTTCTTTTTTTACGCATTTTTTATTTAAGTACTTTTAAGTTAGTATATTTCTATTATCTCTTAATTAAACTCTTTATTTTTAGCGTATAATGAAATATTAATATCGAATCTTTTAAATAATAAAACTTAATAACGTTATAATAATATATAACAACTTTTATATTAATAAATTTATCTTTATTTAAAAATAATACTTTATATTTATAATTGCAATTAATTTTAAACCTTATATTAATTTTAAGCGAAAATATATATAAAGTTATTAATTTTATTAACAGAACAATAGCTTAAAAGCCTAGAAAGCTGTTACTAGTATTTTAAAATATAAAACGTTTTTTAAAACCTTAAGTTTTTCAAAATTTCTTTAGGACTTTCGATTTTATTCCTTTTTTAAAATTATTTATTTTCATTATTTTAACCTTTCCGTATATATAAATTTATATAATTCTTTCGGCCTGAATCATTAAACTCCGTCGATTAAAATCTTTACGGAAATTATATTTTATTTTTTCGATTTGAAATTATTAAATATTATAGGGTTTTTTTTAACTACCGCGTAAGTTATTAAGAAATTAAAAACCTTAATATTATCCGTAACGTTATTAACGAAATAATTTACTGTTTTCTTTATATTTTTAAAGCTTTATACCCGGTTAAAATCTTAAAAATCTATTGAAATAAATTTATTTTCGTTTCTTTATTTATCGAAGTTTTTATCGTTTGGTTAAAGGCAGTATCGTTTTTGCGATTTACAACGAAGGTACTGTAAACTAAGAGCTAATTTTCTAACTATTTAATACGTTTATATTAATATTAATGTTAATTTTAAAAGCTTTCTTTTTTCTTTTTCCTTTTTTACGGTTTTTTTATTATTTTTTTCCGAAATTATATTTTTATCGTTAACGTTACTTTTATTAAGTAAATTAAATATATTATTAATTTTCGTAATAAAATTTTTCGTCATCGTCTTCTTAGTAAAAACGGCGCCGTATAAGTTTTTATTTGCGAAAGGTTAATTATGAAGCTTAACCGTATTAGGACTTTTTTTTTATAGGAAAGTTTCCTATTTCTTTTCGAGTAGGAAAAGGACTTTTTCTTTTTAGTTTTTCCGTTACCGCTTGATTTAAATGGGATTACTATTAAATATTATATTTGCCTTTTTTTCTTTTTTTTTTTTCCTTTTCTTATTATTCCGCCATTATCGCGTTTTTTTAGTTAATTTTTAATATATAAATATGTATTAACAGCGAAGCTTTTATATATAGGATTTAAAACGGTAAGGCGTTTAGTTACGAATTTCTTTTATTATTTAAAAAAAAGAACCTTTATAAAACTTTATTAAATTTAACGTTTTATCGTATGCGAAAATTTTAGCCCCGTAAGTCTAGTTTCTTTTTAGTTTTTCTTAAACCTTACGTTTTTACGAAGTTTTTAATAAAAAATCTTTTAGATTTTTTTCGTAAACATTTTTTAGTCTTAATTAAGTTAATTAAATACTAGATTAGATTGTAATTTATTTAAAGGGGATAATAACGGTGATAATCTTTTAAGACTAATTTTTCTACCTATATTATTTCGAAATAAAAATTTAAAGTTTTAAAATATAATCGTGAAATTTTTATTATTTTTTTTAAAGTAACGGAAGCGTTAAGTTAAAATGAACTTATTTTATAAGGGATTAACGTTGCGAAGTTATTACGAAGTAGTTAAGATAATTATAAAGGAGTTTTAAAGCTATTTCGAAAAGGTTACGATATTACGATTTATATATATAAATAACGTTAGTTAAAAAGGCGACAACATTTTTAAGTTTAAGTTTTAAAGTAAATAAAAGTGGTATATTATAAATTCTTAATTATATTATATCTACTAATATATACGTTAGTATTAAACTATAAATTTTTTAAGTCATTATCGTTTAAAATTTAAAGTTAAATAAGTAAATTAAAATATTAATTTTAAATTTATTAAATTATATAAAGTAATTAAAAATTTTAGAAATAATTATGATTTCGAATTATTCTATAAATTTAAACTTTATTTACTTCGTTACGTTTTCTTATTCGAATTAATAATAGATATAATTATAATTAAATAAAATATAATAAAAATTAATAAAAAAATTATACTACCTTATAAAACGAAAAGAATTATCGACATATATAAAAAATATTTTACCGAATACCTTCTTAAATAAAAGATTATTTAGACTTTAAAAACATGTAAGAACTCGCTAAAACTCTTATCGACATCCAACGCTTCTTAAAAAATTTTATAAGCAATACTAGGGTTGCCCCTGTTGAAATTTTTTAATTTACGTTATTTAAAAACGGCTATTAAATTAACGTAGAAGATCTTTAATTATAAAAGTTAAAGGTTTAAGTAATAATCAATATGATTACTTATTTTTATTACTTTTCCTTTTTTAATTTATTTATTAATTAAAGATCTTAAATAATATTTTATATTTTTAAGCTTAAAAGAACCTTTTTAACGTTATAAATAAAGAAAATAGCCGATAATCTCGCTAATATTATATTATATATACTTTAAATCTTTTTTATTTCTTATTAAAAACGTAATAAAATCTATTTCGTAACGGCCTTTTTACGGCTTAAACGGTTCTTTTCCTTACCGATACGACGAAAGGAATCGATAGAAACATCGGACTTATTATAGTAATAGCAGTTTTTAACGTATTTATTATAATAATAAATTTGCTTTATTATTTAATACTTCGTATTATTTTCGAAATACGGGGTATAAAATATTACTTTAAAACTGAATATAATAATATAAGTAATTAAAATTTTAAAACTTTTCTTTAATTTAAACGATAATATAGTCTGCGGTTAAAAACGTAAATTATTATAATAAATAGTTAAACTGTCACGGCACACACTGTGCGGCTGATCTAAGCTACCAAACCGCCACCAATACGCTATATATATAGAGGTGCTTCGCACCTCCTAGATAGATTCTCCTTTCCTTTCTTTGTGCAACAACAGAATACTTTACCCAGCCCCAAGAGACGATCAGCGCCGTGACATAAACCTACTATGAAAAAATTAAAAATAAAGTTTTTATCAGAAAAAAAATCTTAATATAAACTAGATAAACCTAGTTTTTAAAAACGGCTGAATTTATAATATTAATTTACGTAATTTAAATTTTTCTCGGTACTATATATATAAACGTATTAAATTTTAATATAAATTTAACTTATAATTAAAAAATATATAAGGTCGTTAGGTTTAAGCCGTATTATCCAGACTAAGTTAAAGATACGAAGTAATTATATTAATAATTAATACGATAAATACTTTATTTAGTATTTTCGAACATAATAACTATTAATGGTTTTTACGGTAATAATAGTTAAAAAATATATACGGTTATTATTTTATAACTTAAATAATATTAGCATATATTATAACTTAATCTCTTTAAAGGAAACGTAACCGTAGAACTAAATTAAACAAATAGATAAATTGTGTTATCGGTTACTAAGCTTTATTAAACCTTAACCTTATAAATTGCCTAATTATGTCCCTATCGACGACCATTCTTAACGGAATTCTGAACGGTTTTCGTAATCCGGAACAGCCGGATAAATTATTATTTGTAATTTTTTTTATATCGATTTAAAAGTTGAATTTCGACGTTTTTAAATCCGTTATCGTTATTTTCTAATTTTGCTAATAATTTTTCTATAAGCCGGATATTTTTTGGTATAAATTTATATAAAAACCGATTATTTTTACCGTTTTAAATTAAATTATATCCGAAAATTAAAAGCAATACCCGATTTTTTTCGGATAAGTTATTAATATCGACGAAAATGTCGATATATTTTGCTCGGCCGATTATTTTATTTAAATCGGGTAATTTAATTAAAATTATTTCCGTCGAGATTCCGGAAATACGGAATACTAGGACTTTATATTCGGATTTGGCCGGCATATTTTAATTATCTTAATTAATAAAGGTTTAAAAAGCCTTAAAATTAATTAAGGTTAAAAAAGTCGTAAGATTAACGAAGGGTTATAAAGTAGCCATTTTATACGGACTTAAGGTTTACCGCGAAAAGCTTAATATCTCCTAAGTTATTATCTAAGATTCCTTTTATCAAACCGTAAAAGGCATAAGGTTTATCAGGGTCGAAATTTGTCGGCATTACGCAATCGGTTTCGGAATAAGGCTTTTCGTAACCGAAATATAATTTATCGTTACCGTAAAAATTATTAATAATTACCGTATTCGAAAATATTAAGTAAAATATTTATCGTATTAATTATTAATATAATTACTTTATATCTTTAGCTCAGCTTAAATAATACGGCTTAAACCTAATAACCTTATATATTATAACTTAATTATTTAAAAAAATATATAATATTAGTATACGTAATTTTATTATTTTATTATTTAAATTCCTACGATATTACTGTTAATATAAACCGTATAACCTAGTTTATTAATTAGTTAACTAATCTAGCCGTTATAGCACCTACTTAACGCGCTATTATTTTCCTATATAAATCGCCGAAATCGTTATACTTTTAAAAACTATTATAAATCTAATACATATCGTTTAAATAAGAGATTTTCGAATTTATTTAAATCTGTCGGCAGATGTAGTGATTCATTGTTAGAGCGTTGAAAAGATTAAAAAGGCTTTGATTTATAGCCCTAGGATTGCAAGGACAAAAGAGCTGAAGGCTATATTTAGCTGCTCTCCCCCCCAGTTGGAAATGAGGAACCTAGGACTGGAGAGAACAGGACCACAGGCCCAAGATGTTACGACCTGGTTAGCTACGGCTCTAAGGACGGTTATAACAGGGATCTAAGGATTAGGTGGGGCGGTTACGTAATAGCTCGATAGGATCTGTCGTAAAATCTTTAGAGCTAGGCTCGACAGGATTTATCGTAAAGCTTTTAAAGCTAGGTTCGATAGGATCTATCGTAAAACCCTTAAAGCCGTACTTTAACAGTAAAAAGAAAATTAATATATAAAATATTCGTTATTCCTAGAGTTTAAATAATATTAATTTGTAATATAATTAAACGTAATTAAGTTATGTTTATTACTTAAATCCCGTAATATAATTATTAATAAAAACCGTACAATTTAATTTAATAGTTAATTAATTAGCTTAGTTATTATACGTTATAAGCTTTTGTTTAGTAATATTATTAAATTTTAAATAATATTTCGAATTGTTAAAATAGCTTTTAATATTAAAAAAACCGGTATTTAGCAATTCTAGAATAAACTTAAGGAATTAAAAGCTAAGGTTTAACGATTTAAAAAATAAGTTAAAAAGATTTTAATATTTCGAAAATTAAAACTAAAAAATTTTAACTTTATAATAGAAAAGATAATATTCAAAGTTTTCTTACTTAAATATAAGTATATTTTCGATTTTTGATTTTTAACAATCCGAAGAATTAAATTTTCGCCGTTTTAGTATTTTTTACGGGGGACGCGTTTAATTGGTTTAAATTAATTATGAGGGATTATTTAAAGTATACAAAAAACGATTTAGAAATAATTATTAAAAAGCTTTTTGTTAATTACGTTAATTTCGAGAAACAAATTAAAAGCCAATTTCGATAACTTTAACAAGGAATATATAGCCGCGTAAAAAGTTTTATAATTACAATAAAAAGGATTAACGTTTAAGTACGTAATAAAGTTTCGGAGTTTAATAGCTAAAATAGGATAGGTAAATGATAAAAATAACACCTTAATTAATATGTTTTATAAGAGCTTAAAGGACGATATTAAAGATAAAATTATTAAATTCGAACGATTAATTATTTTAAATAAGTATATTACCGAAGTAGTAAAATTTAATAACCGATAATTTAAAAGACGATAAAAAAAGAGGTTAGTACGTTGTACGATTTAAATTTAACAAGTTTAATAAGGGGGGCGGACGAATTACGTTTTTTATCTTTTACGAGATTTAACCTAGTTTTACAGAAATCGGAGTAATTCGACAATAAGAACAGATTTTATTTAAATATTATAATTATGAAAAGATCGGATATAAGATGTTTAAATACAAAAAACTAAAGAAATCCCGATAGGAAAAATAAAAGTTAATATTTAAAGGATAATAAAAGAATAGTAAAAAAGATAGTAAAAAGATAAGTAACGCGATTTAACCCCGAATTAATTAATTATTAAATTGGTTAAAGGAATATAAAGAGTAGTAAAAGTTTATCGATATTACCGCGCTCTTAACGCGATTATAAGCGAAAAAACGACGTTATTAACGAAAATGTTAGCAGTTACAGTGATTAAATGCAGGAATCTAGCAAAGTGCTCATAGTTATTCTAGGAAAGACTGAAAAAGTTTGGGGGCAATCGCCCTTATATATACGTTTAGCTATATAAAGGATAGTTCCTGGACAAAGGCTGTCCTAGGCAGCATCTGCAGCCTAAACGCATTAATTACGAGCACTTAAAAGCACCAATTGCCAATACGCCCTTTTACGTTAAATAACCTTATCCATTTAATATTTTAAAATTAAATTTAAAACTTTAAAAAAATCCATTAAAAAGTTATTAAAATTTTTAATTTATATAGGATTTAAACTTTTATTTCCGTTATTTTCGTTTAAAGTAAAGTTACGTAATTAACCGTTATACCAAAAAGCCGGCCTTTTTGCTTTACCGTTTTTTCGCAGCCGTCCCGGAATATAGGGCTTATTTTTTCCGAAATAATTCGAACCAGGTTAGGCGTTAATATAGGAAAACGCTTTATATATGCTAACTTATTACGTTAAAAATATTATAACTTTAAAAATCGGTTCTATTTTTTAACGGTAATACCAATAAGTAATTGAAATTACTTTTTTTTAGGTTCCCCTTTATAAAAGGTTATTAAATAGAAGTTTTTTTCCGGTTAATTAAAAGATATTAACTAGCTATAAGTTATATATAGGATATTAACGCCTTTAGATAAAAATTAACGTAAAAAATTATAAATATATATAAATAAATGATTTTATAGAAAATTAAAGCCTTAAAATTGATAAATAAACGGATATTTTTAAATAATCGTAAAAAAAAATACCGTAATCGTTATTTTTAATAACGAAAAATAAATTTTAATAAGGAAACGCCTCTTTTCCCGTATAAAGGAAATTTAACGGGACCATTTTTTTACCAGTTACTTTAATTAAATTTTAAGTATTTTTTAACTTTTTTTATATTTTCTTAAATCCTAAGTTAATTATAAATTACTTAAAATTTGCCTTATTAAATAACTTTATAAATCCGTTAACAGGATTATTTTTGCTTTTTACGTATTAAAAACTAATATTTTTTTCTCGGATTTTCTAACGTACGTAATAATATTTAATTCGAATATAACGTGTTTTTTGTATTATTTATATATTTTTTACTTATTTAAGCATATTTATATTATTTTTTAAAATAAAAATAAAGCTTTTAAATACAAACTTTAATTTTATTAAGAAATTTCTGTAAGATATTGAATAGCTGTGGGCTAGAGTGAGGTGATCACCGACTAGTTTCAGAGCGGATTCCAAGAAGTGAGTGTATTAGGTTACTTCCATCTGGCGTCTTTTACTAGCGCCAGATGGTGTATTTATATGGGTGAGTGGGTCGGCGGCTGGTCGGTTACCAGCCGCAGCCCCGTAAGCTCTATATTCTCACAATTTCTAATTCCAGCTACCTTTATAACTGCTATTCTTACTTTTACATATTTTATTTCCGTAATATATTTAATAATAATACCCTATAATTTCGAAATCCATAAAATGGACGTTTTAATTATAAAAAATATATAACTTATCGTAAATTTTGCTAATTTATAGTTATCCGCAAAGTTTATATTTACTATTCCGAATAATTTTAAGTTATTATATTTATAATAAAAATAATTCTTTTATAATTTCCGGTACCGAAAAATATATTTAATATATTATATAAATATTTCGGTAATTTTTTAATATATTTTTAATATTTAAATAACGGGTTACTTATAAATTTTACTTAAGTTAACGTTATAAACGTTATATTTAATTTGCTAATATATTTCGAAAAGTTAAATTTCCTTATTAAATTCGTATATTTAAACGTTTTTTCTTTATTAGTTATGCGGTTATGTTTTATAACGTACTTTAAATAATCCTTACCGAATAATATAGGTTCTTTTTTTATTTTATTTAAATTACTTAATTTTAATGATTTTTTAATATATTATTATTAATTTAGCTTAATATTTTTTGTTAATGAAAAACGAATAATTTATATGTTTAAGTACCAGTCCGCGTTATTTAAATCCTTAATTAGGACGTTCTTAGCAATTTTTTTAGCGATATTTTTAAGACGTTATTTGTTAAAGCCGAAAAGTAGGAAGTTATTTACGTATAAAGTAATAACGTTTCCTGTTTTAGGATTATAATATATCGCGTTATCCGAAGTTAACGGACGGAAACTTTATTTTGCGAATATTTTTTTTTATTTTTTCCTATTAAGCAATTCCCGCCTGTTTTAAGCCGTATAATAAGTTTATCAGTTTAATAACCTTTTTAAGGGAGAAACTGTATATTTTTTAATTTTTTGGATACGTATTAAAATATTTTTTTAATATCGGAAACTATTTTATGTAAATATTTTTTTTAAATTTACCGTTTAGATATATAATAATAAAGTTTATCTAGAATATATACCACTTTAAAAGGGAGGTTAACGCTATTAAGATCCTTTAATATATTAATTTTACGGTATTTGTTATAATTTCGTTATAATTAATTTTTTTTTTTTTGTTATGTAAATCCTTCTACGTAAATACGTATTTTGTACTTATTTAACTTTTTTATAGATGTATATTTTTTTCTTAATATTTGTTTAATATTAATAAAGTATTTTTAAATTATCTTGCTAAAGAACGTAAATTTAAAAGTTCCGTACGAAAAGTTTTTCTTAATCTTTATAAAAATAACTTTAAGTTATATTTTTCGTTTTAAGCTTTTTATAATTTTTTTTAAAAATAAACCGTTATTTACGGTAATAAATAATTTATAAATATTAATATTTAACATATTAATTACCTGTTCGTATTTATAAGCGTTTCGAATAACTTAATTAACGTTTTTAAAGTTACTAAGACGGTTTTTATTATTATTTAACGTTAATAAGTTGAAATAAAAGGTATGTAAATTACTTTCGCCGTTGCCCTTTTAGGTTAAAGTTAGCTTTAGTTTTTAAATTAATTTTAGGGCTTTATTTAGGGCTTTTAAAGTATATAATTTAGGGATAATCTTTTTCGGGCGTCCCTTTTTACGTTAAACTTATTTGGTTTTTTAATCCGTATCGTTTTTTAAGATAACGTTGTTATCTTTATTTTTTACTTTTACGCCCTGTTTTTAACGGTATTTTAAATGCTTTTGTACGGGCTATAAAAATAATCGGATAATATCCTTAAAATTAAGGGATTTACCTGGCTTTTCCAGGTTTTCGTAAATAGTAATATACGGTATTATAAATAATTTACCGCTTTTTAATATTTATACCTTATAGTTATATATCCCTTAATAACTTAATAATATATTTTTTACTTTATAAATTACCAGTTTTTCTAATTTAATCTGATAATTTTTATTAATTAAGATTATATATTTATTACTAAGGATTTAAAAATAACCGTTATCGAGTTTATATAATTTATTCGGCTTAAATACGTTTTTAAAATATTCAATTAATATTATATTTTTTACTATGGATTAACTTATTTTATTAATAATATACGTTATTACCTTTATTACAAAATTTCAAAAATATATAAAAAAATTTATTTACGCGGAGATTATATATATTTTATCTTACAAAAACTGTATTTTTCGTTTTATAACTCCGTTTTAATATTAATTATATATATTAAAAATTATTAGTTCGATACTTTTTATAACGCAAAGTTTGCATTTTTTTTATATTTACCTTTTTCGTCCGGTAATAACGTTTTTAAACGTTTTATAATTTACGTAATATACGTATATAAATTTTGTTAAATTTCGTTTTTATTTTTAAATAAATAATACTTTTTATAACGCAATAAGTTATTTATAATAAAATCAAAATAACCTTTATTTTCGATATTAATAAACTTAATTAACTTTACGTCGTACTAAATAATCTTTTTTATATATTTTCTTTATTTTTAAAGGTTTATAAATAATATTTTCCGTATTTTCTTTTTGTTATACACTGTATAAAGGATATTTTTTATATCGTTAAGGTTTAAATTTATCTCCGTAAATTTTTTAATAATTTATATTAATCTTTCGGTATTAAAATAATAAAGGTAACGGTATTAAAAAATAATTTTCTTTATAATTTTATCCATTATTAAAACCTTTTTATTTTTAAGGGCGTTCGAAAATACGCGTTTTAAGTTATTTATTAAGTTATCGCCATTTTCCTTACCAGATACCTTCCCTAATATATATCCTTATTAATAATTTTTATTATTTATTAAATCCGGGGCCCTGATAATAGGCTCCGGTTTCCCGTAAAGCCATAAAAAAAATCTTTTCCGAAAAACGTTAATCGTTAATAACTAAGTTTTATTAAGGCTTATTAAAGCGTTACAATTTAAGTATCCTCCTTTTCTATAAAATATCTCCCCGGAAAATATTTTTAAAAAAAATTATTTATATATAACGTATATTTAACTATAATTTCGTTTTTTTATTAGGCCTTTTTAAAAATTACTTAACGATATTAATAAAAATGATAATTACGGATTTTTTACCCGTTATAATTTAAATTCCCTTAAATTTAATATTTATTATAATATTTTTTTCGAAATCGCTAATATTATTCATAATATTAACGTTTGTTTTTAAATCCCAAAATAACTTGTTTAAATTATTCCCGTAAAAAGAATAAATATGTAAAAATATAACGCTTTTTATAATAGTTTTTTTAAGACGTTTACTTTTCTATAGCTTAGGGCGATTAATTGCCTAAGTTTTAAAGTATTTAGCTATTATAACTCCCGGGGCTTTAAGGCGTTTAGCTATTAAAGCTTTTTAAACTTCCTTCTAAATTATTTTATCGTACTATTACATAAAATCCTTAAACTGTTATTCTTTAATACGAATGTTAAAAATCTTTCCGTTTAATCGGTATAAATCTTTTAAGCCGTTAAAAATAAATTATTTTTCGTTTTTATTACCGTTATAGGTATTACGAAAGTTATTACTTTAATTATTTTATTTAATGTTACCCTAACGCTAATTATGCTGTTTTTTTTTTACCGTTTTTTTCCTTTTACGGCTTAAGGTAATCCTTCGTTAGATACCCGTATTTGCTATAATTAAAGTGTAAGAATACAGCCCCCTGTAGCCAAGAAGACTAGGCTAGGACAGGACCCCATATAAATCCTGATAAGAAACTGTCCAACAACAGTCGCTGATACGACCCAAGAGGGGTTCGTGGCTCAGTGAGCTAACAATTGGTCTTGAATATCTGACATAAAGCAAAGTGACTTTCCGTTTTTATTTTATACGGGCCTATTATTTCGGGAATTATTATTATTATTATTATTTCCTTTTTCCTTATTTTTTTAGGCGTTATAAGACTTTCCGTTTTTCTTTTTATTAATGCGGTTATAGAATTCGCTGTTGAAGTCGTCGATCAACTGCTGGAAGGAATAACTGGTTTACCTAAGTACTGATTAAATCGTTTTGTACTAGTTACTTGCGCGATCCTTTACAGCAGTAAGAAATATAATAATTTATTCCTTTAATTTAAACTTTATACTATAGCCCTTAACCTTTCGCAATAGCTTTTGAAATTTCGTAATAAACTGTACGGGGTTTTCTTTATTATATATAATCTTATTAAGCTTTTTTTAAAAAAACCTTTATTTAGCCTTACCTATAATTACGTAAGTTTTCCTAAAGGTTCTTAATATCTTCGTTTCTTTTTTAATATCTGTAATTAACTTTAAAAACGCCTTTTTGTACGTTTTAATAATAGCTTTCGCGAAACGTAACTAATTAAGTTATTTTAGTTTTATTCCGTCCTTATAATTAATCTCTTTAAGGACGAAAGTTAAGGCGTTATTTTAAAATTCCCAATTAACTTAGCTTGCTAAATAGTTCTCCTTATCCAGTAAAAAATCAAAACGTTTTTAACGTAACTTTGTATCTTCGTTATTAAACTTTTTAAGGTTTTTTTTTTTTTAGGCAAACGTTTAATTCGTTAAAGTTATTTAAATTACTAAGGTTTAAAAGGCTATTAGGGATATTAAGGGAACTATTACGACGGTTTTTTTGTTTTCGGGAACCTCTGAATAAGTTTAAAAGTGACTTATCCGAATCGTTAGGGTCCTTACGTATTATACTTTTTTCTTTACGTAACTTTTTTTCTTCGCTTTTTTCCTTTTTCGGAGGATTAAGCTTTTTAGTAAATTATCTTTTTAGCTGCGTTTCACCTTTTTTCAGGGGGTTAATCTTTTTTATATCGTTCTTAACGGCGATGGGGGCTTTTTATAAGCTTCCCGTCCTTTAGATATTTCGTAAAGCGCTTTTACGAATATTTATATTTCGCAAATTCCGCGTTACCTTTAATTAAGGTAATCTTTATTAAAGCGTTTTTTATTAAGGTACGTTTCCGAACTAGAGTAAATTTAATAATCGTTTTACGATATTATTTATTTATTTTATTATATCGTTTTTTTATTAAAACTTTAAATCTTTAGTTTTATCCTTAACCGATTTATATTATATTTTCATACTTTAACGTTTTCCTTAATCCTATTTAAATTAATATTTAAGGACGTATAAAACTTGTTTAATTTTACTTAAGGCTATTATTTCTATATAGGGGTTTTATATCGGTTTTTTAGTTATCGTTATTCAGGTAATAAAGTTTTTTCCGTAAAAATTTCGAAAGCAAGTTTTTTTTCACCGTTACGTTTATCGTAAGCTTTTATTTTTCCCTTTTACTGTAAAATTCTTCGTTTTAAAAGCTTTCTTAACTTAGAAAAAAAAGAAATAGGTTGTTATTCGTATATTTCCTGTCCCGTATAAGGACGAAATCCTTATCGGGTAAGTTATTTTGCTTAATTATAGGGAATTACTTTAAAGTACGTTTTTATTATTCGTTTATTATCGTTAACCGTTTATTTTTTTTAAATTAATTAAGTAACTCCTTTTTAAATCTCGTACCCTTTTTATTAACTTAATTTATAAATAATTATTCCGTTTAACGTATTACGGTTGCTAATTAACCAGAAAATGTTATTATATTAATAATTATAATGATTAAATGCAGAAATTTGGCAAAATGCGTATAGTTATTTTAGGAAAAACTAAAAAAGTCTAGGGGTAATTGCCTTTATATATACGTTTAGCTGTATAAAAGATAATTCCTAGACAAAGGTTATTTTAGACAGTATTTGCAGCTTAGACGTACCAGCCGCAGGCACCTGAAAGCACCAATTGCCGACAGAAAATAATAAATAATATGGAAAATATAAAAATAGATACGATAATATTAGGAATAAGACGGGATTTTATGCCTAGAAGAGGCCGATCGATACGGAAAATTTTATATTGTTAACTGTCGACACACTTAGTATTACGTCTATAAGGAATATAAGGAATATATCGCTAAAAGAATTTTACGACTATAAAAATAAAATTTTAATTTTACTTGTTAAAAAAGCAACGATTTACAAAACGAAAAATAATATTAACACTCAAAAATGATGGTAACCGAAAATAAAATCGATAAAATGGTTATAATTAAAAGTTAGATTAAAGGAAGAAATTGTTTAATAAAAAACCTTTAATATTACTAAAACGGGCATAATTACTAGACGGAAAAAGAGTTACTTTATAATACCGTTATAAAATTTTGCTAGTAAATAATTAACAAATTAGAATTTTAAATAAGATTTACCGAGGATTTTTAAAAACAACGTAAATTCCGTTAGAAAGTTTAAAATAAAGTTTAAAATTTACGAAATTATAAGAAAAAATATAACGCTTAATAAGAAAAAAGTAATAATTTAGAGTTTATATTACCGGATAAAAAGATTATTAAAACTTTTACGGGTTAAATTAAGAAATTTACAGAATAAGCCTATATATAATAAAAGATATAATAACGATTTAAATAACTTTAAAAATAAGTAAAATATATAAAAAAATAACTAAAAAAATTTAAAATATAAAACGGTCGGGATACGGAAATTTTACGAAAGCTTTTATAAACCTTAAAAAATTAACGTTGTTATAGAAAAGCCGTAAGTAAGTGGGGAAAAAAAGGTTAAATTATAATACTTTAAAAGGGCTTTAAATACGATAATTGGAGTTATAGGCGATAACGCTATTATTATATAAATACGAATTAAGAAAAAAGGGTATATCGTAATAATAAATTACGGAACGAAAATTGCTAATTATATTAATCCGGAGGTAATAGATTTGTTAAAATTATTGTTAAAAAAGAAAAGTTATTTTTATAAAGTCGAAAATACCAAAGGTTAAAAATTCGCTTATAACGACGAATAGGTTAAATGCGAAATTAATTACTTTAAAACTTTTATTAAAGGAAAAAAATAAATTATTAATTTTAATATTATCTTATTAAACGGATACGATATAATTTTTAGAAAATTATAATTACGTTAATATAACTTTTTAATTAATTAGGAGATTACTTAAGTAAGTTCCCGTTTATTTTCTAACTTAAGAAAAAATAAAGAAAATTCGAAATTTTAATATTTAATTAACGAGAATAATAAATATAAGTATAAGGATATAATAGAAACCTTATTACTTAAAAAGATAAAACATATTTAAAATAAAGAATATAACCAAAAAATATAGCGCGTTATTACGAATTTTAAAATACGATTCCGATAGATAAATGCCGATTTATAAGTATAACCCGAAAAGTTACTAAAATAAATAGTAAAATTATTATTATAGTATTACAAATATAAGAAATTTTTTTAGGAAAAATTTAATACGAAGTTATTATAATACAGCTGTCAGGAAACGGGTCGCAATTCGGGATATCGCTGTTGTTCTAATTAATCTAGGTTGTGGGAAAGGTGTAAGAGTAGCTAGGACTGGGCTACATACATGCAAAGAGTGGGTCTGTCGCGTTCACCCTTCCGTTACCCTAGGGACCCCCATACCCAATTCCTTTAGCCACCATATATATCCTAACACGCCCTTATGACTAAAGGGATTTTTCAAGGCCGTTAAGGCTATTCAAACCTCGCCGGCGCCCTTAAGCCTTTAGGCTTCCGTTTTAGCGCTTTTATTTATTAATAACCAGCTTAGTATTTCTTAGGAGGCTGGTTATATAAGTCCTTTAAGCCGTTAGGAATAAAGTGAGCTTTGCTTTGATAAATTTAATTTTCGCCACGTAAATTTTTCCCGTTTTTTTTCCTATCGCTTTTTTTTTGTTTTCGGGCAATTTTTAATTTTGTAACCGTATTTGTTATAGTTCCAATAAAGCGGCTTATTTTTTTTGTTCCATAAGGGCTTATTATTTCGATCGTTTTATCTGGCGTTATAACTTTATTTTTCCGACTTTTTGCCTTTGCTTTTTTTGTTTCGAAATTCGGTAATAAAGTTGTTGTAAACCTAGCTAATAATAATTGTTAGGTGCTGGCGAAACGTTCTTTTTATCTATAACTTCCAGCCGGCGGCGCCTTTATGTTCTTTATCCCGAATAATATTAAAGAAAAAAATAATCTGCTGGCTAACGTTAACAAGTATATCGATTTCGTTATAACGGCGGACTAAGCGTTGGAATTTAACGATATAGTTAAGCACGGACGTTTTCCTAGGGTCTTATTAAAGAAATTACAGTTAATTAAAGATATCCATCTATTGGTTAATATTTTTAGTTTTATATAAACGTTTTAAGGTTTTGAACATATCCGTATTTTTCGTAAGACCGGTAACGATTGCTATGGGACTTTTCTTAACGTTAGTAATAACGGCGGCGGTTAATTTAATTTCGTTAATATAGGTAAGTTTCGCCGAATCGCCGTCCCGATAATTAATCGCCATTAAGATAACTTAAAAAGCCGTTTTTTATATTTCCTAGTTATTACTACCGCGGAAATGATTTTCCTTGTTAAATTTAAAGTCGAAATATTTCTAATTTAGGTACGTATTTATTTTTTTCGTAACGTTTTCGTTCGAAAGTTTAGCGAATGTTTTTATAAATTGTTTTAAGTTAAAGGTTTAATTTTCCGTATTTTTTGTTATCGTGGTTATTTTTGTTAACGTTATTACCGAATTGGCGGATTTTTTTTATTAACCGTTGTTATAATTAAATTTTTTTTATTACCGAATGGCAGATTTCCTTTACCGTTCCTTCCGGCGGTCCTATTGGACGTCAATTACGCCGACGAGCCCTTTCCGCTTAATATTCGGCCGTAATCCGTTACGTTTTATAGATACTTCTTTTCGAAGCGATTCGAGGGTACCCGTAACGCCTTTTTTTTTTTAAGGCCGGGATTTCCAGTTGTTGTTACTGTTATACACCTTTTTGCGCCAAGCCTGGTTTTTTTACCTTCCTTCCTACGTTTATTGCGCCTCCCCTTAAACGGTATTTCGAATTACGTACAAAATAAATGGTTTTGGATATTAATTAAGGGTTAAAAATATTAAAAAACGGGAACCAGAAGATATTACTATATCAGGAAACGGGTCGCAATTCGGGATATCGCTATTATTCTGATTAATCTAGGTTATGGGAAAAGTGTAGGAGTAGCTAGAACTGGGCTACATATATGCAAAGAGTGGGTCTGTCGCGCTCACCCCTCCGTTGCCCTAGGAACCCCCACACCCAATTCCTTTAGCCACTACACATATCCCAATAACAGCGAATAAAATTACGAAATAGTTCTTAAAAATAGTGAAATAACCGTTTTTTATTTTATTTATAATTTAAAGGGAATAAAGTTATACGTTTTTCGTAATTACTTACAAGGTCGTTAGGTTCAAGCCGTATTATCCAGGCTGAGCCAAAGATACGAAGTAATTACACCAATAATTAACACGATAAATACTTTACCCAGTATTTTCGAATACGGCAACTATTAATAGTTTTTACGGTGATAATAGATTGTACGCCTCGGTTACGAAAAGCCTCATCCCGAAGCCGACTGTCGCGCAATGCCGACATTTCGTAATTACTTCAAGGATAAATTACGTAAAGAACATATACGACGTTTTAAATCGTTAACCGGATATTTAATATTTTTCGTATTATAAAAGAACGGGAAATTACGATTTGTTATTAATTACTAATAACTTAATAATATCATTATTAAAGATAGGACATTACTACCTTTAATTACTAAGATTAAGAACTTTTTATAGAACGCTAACCTCTTAGTTAATATAAAAAAGAGTACCTTTTACATTTAAAAAATTAAATACCTGAGATATATTATTACTTTAAAATATATTACGATAGATCTTAAAAACGTTATTATAATTAAGGAATAAAAAATACTTATTAATATTATTAAGTTATAAGCGTTCTTTAAATTCGCCAATTCCTATTAACGATTTATATAACATTTTAATAAGATTGTAATACTATTAACAGATCTTATAAAAAAGAATCGACGGTTTATATAGGCTTTAACTATAGAAAAAGCTTTTTAACTATTTAAAAATACCTTTACTAACAAACCTATTTTTATAATATATAACTTAAATATATTAATAAAATTCGAAATTAATACTTTACATTTTATTTTAAAAATAATAATTTATTAACGAAATATTTAAGGTAAATTACATTTTATTACTTTTTACTTTTATAAATTATACGGTATTAAGTTAAATTACCCTATTTATAAAAAAAATTCTTAACTATTATTAAAACTTTTAAAAAATTAGAATATTACTTTTAAAAAAATAAGTATTAAGTAAAAATATATATAGATTACAAAAATATCTTTTACTTTGCAATTACTAAAAAGTTAATTAAATAATAACTATATTACGCCGAGTATTTTTTAAAATTCGACTATATTATTATTTATCGTAAAAAATTAAAAAATAACAAAATATATATTTTTTAATAAATAACTAAACTTAAAAACCCTTAGAATAAAAATATAACAAATTATTGTCTATTAAATTCCAAAATAGTATTTATAATAATAATATATTAATATTATCAAAATATCAGCGCCTAATATATATTAAGAAATATAACAATACCATAATAGTTTACCTTAAAATTAAAAATTAAATAAAATCTAGATATTAAAAAAAATTAAAAAAACTTAATCTGAAAAATATATAAATATTAACTATACGGATATTTAAAAATTTACAAAACCTTAAAACGCCTTTAACGAACGTATTATTTTCTTAAAATAAAATTAACCGTATAAAAATTTATATACTAATACGATATCTATAATAAAATAAAAACGAAACGATATAAATTATACGAAAATCTATAACTATTATTAATTATTAAATAATTGTAAAATTTAATTACGTTTAATTTTATTACTAAATTCCCTTTATTAAAATATTTAATTATGTATATATATTATAACAATATTTTTATAATCGTTAATCGATTTCTAAAATTTTCTTACTTCTTATCTTATAATAAAAACATAAACGCCGAATAAATAACATATATTTTCTTTCGGTATATTTTTAACGTATGTAAATTACTATTAAAAATTATTTTAAATAAAAAAACAAATTT
Organism: Monosporascus sp. CRB-8-3; assembly: GCA_004155055.1. Lineage (NCBI taxonomy): Eukaryota > Fungi > Ascomycota > Sordariomycetes > Xylariales > Monosporascus > Monosporascus sp. CRB-8-3. Next base: position 26,530 of record QJNZ01000241.1, read on the forward strand.
TATTCGAAAGTCTAGCAAATTGTAAAATTACAATTTAACCTAAACTACAAATTATTAAACGCCTTTAAATTATAAATAAATAAACAAATAAAAAAACTAACTAAATTTTAAAAACGTATTTACGATACTATATTAATTATAAATAAAATAATTAAAGTAAAAATTTACTTTCCGTATAACCTATTTATAATACAAATTACTATAACAACATTAAAATAACTTTAGTAATTACTAATTTTAATTTTACCCTAAAAATATATAAAAAAATACGAAAAGAAATTAATTAATATTAAAGTAATCCTTACTTTAAAATAACTTAAACAACTATATTAAAAACTAAAAATAAAACTTTAATTCGTACGTAAACAAATGAATAAATATTACAAATAAAAAAATTAAAAAGAATTAACTTTTTCGAAAACAGAAATAATTTATTTAACTACCAAAAATATTAAAATTAAACGCCTAAACTAAAAACTCGATTTTAAATATATCGGCCCGTACAAAATTATATAAAAAAATCTTAAAACATTATTATTAATTAAAATTATTACTTAAAATGAAACTCTATTTAATCTTTTACATTTTTTTACTTAAATTAATAACGGATATAATTAAGGTTAATATTAAATACGAAAAAAAAAGTAAAAAAACATATATTAACTTACAAAACAAAAAAAAATATTCGACATAAAAAAGGATTTAATACCTAATTAAATGAAAAAACTACTCAAACTACAAAAACACCTAAAAGCCGGTAAAAAATTTTACTAGCGCCTAGCGCCTGCTAAAAAATTTTTACCAAAACTAAAAGTAATCGTACCCTAATCGACGTTATCAAAAAGCGGCCAGCCGGTAACATCGGTTACGGCTTAATCCATAAAGGCTATAAAGTATTCCGGTACAAAGGCCGCTTCCGTACGCCCCTTTTTTACCTGTTCTTACTCCTTACGCCGTTTTAATTCGTTTAATTCCTTAAGTAATTAAAACCCCTGGAATAATATTTATATTACCCGGTCGGTCTATAATTTTTTTTACTTATACAAACGACGAACTTTAATTTATACTAATTCCACTTTCTTTTCGGCCGTTTCGAATTCGGTTTCGATCCGAAAATGGTTAAAAATAAACCGTTTAAACTAAAAAATCGAAAACCCGTTTAAGCTATAAAAGCCTTAATTTTATAATATATACTCCTTATATCGAAAAAAATCCGATATCAAAACGCGGTAAAAAAAAAACCTTAGCGGGCGTAATAAAAACATATAGATATCTCTACGAAATGGGAAATAATTAATTTAAGCAAAAAGTTACGTTCTTAAATTTTGCGATTAATTTATCTTTTTTTAATACGTCCTGATATAATAACGATAATAACTTATCAAAAAAAATTTCGAGACGAAAATTTAAAAAAAAAAGGAAATCGTATTATAACTTAGTTAATTACGGCCTTAAAAACGATCGTAATACGGATTTAAGGATTAAGTAAAGCGGTTATATAATAACTCGATAAAATCTGTTATAAAACCTTTAAAGCTAAGCTCGATAAAATCTATCGTAAAACCCTTATATTAAATATTTAAACCAATTATTAGCTCACTAAGCTACGAACCCCTCTTGAGTTATATCAGCAACTGTTATTAAACAGCTTCTTATCAGGATTTATATAGGGTCCTATCTTAGCCTAATTTTCTTAGTTATAAGGGGTTGTATTTTTATAATTACTTCCCTCCTTAAAGGCCTTAGTTCTTAAGGTTACCGCGTTACCTTTCCGTACGACCGGATTTTTATGCAAAATCTTTTTGCCTAATAATAACTACCCGTATTTGGCTAAATTTAATAATAGCGTTTTTAGCTAATCTTTATTTGGCTAAGGCTAAAGGAAAAAGCTTTATTGTAATTTTCCTTATAAATTAAGGTAATATAATACGTACAAAAATAAAAAGTTTAAGCGTAACCTATAATTTCCGACCAATTTATTTCTGGTTTTATCGCCTTATTTTTTAAAGGTATAACTTTTTTATATGCGTTATTTTATGCAATTTTAAATTTATTTATTCGGTGTTTTTTAATTATTTATTCGGTTTTTTGGCTTTTTAAATATTTTAATACGTATATATTTTTAATACGATTTAATATATGGCAAAGGTAATTAATTTTATAATACCCCCGTAACAAATAATTAATCTGTTTTTGGAAAATATGCCCCCCGAAAAAATTAAATTATTAACCTGTTAGGCGTCGAGTAAGTCGCTAATATAATTGTTAGATATTTAAATTAATTATTAGCTTATTAAGTTACAAACCCCTTTTAGGTCGTATTAGCGATTGTTATTAGACAGTTTTTTATTAGGATTTATATAGGTTCCTGTCTTAGCTTAGTTTTCTTAGCTACAGGGGGCTGTATTCTTATACCTTAAAACCAGGTTCGATAGGTTTTATCGTAAAACCCTTAAAACTATACCTTATTAATAAAAAGAAAATTAATATATAAAATATTCGTTACTTCCATAATTTAAATAATACTAATTTACATTATAACTTAATTACCTAAAATACCTTTAATATTATTAAACGTAATTAAATTAACTTTATTACTTAAATCCCGTAATATAATTGCTAATATAAACCGTATAACTTAGTTTAATAACAAGTTAATTGGCCTAGCCGTTATATAAGAATATAATATAATTACCGATAAAATCTTTACTAATTAATTTTTTTTAAAATTATTTATATATTACGTAATAATTAAGTTATTTAATAACGTATTAAAAAAGTAAAAGGTTCGATTTTATATACATTTTTAATATAAAATAAAATTATTTTATTTTTATTTTTTATAAATTAAATTATTAATAAAAGTTATTAATAAAAATTTTAGATATATATTCAGGTATTACGTGTAATAATTCAGCCGTATATATATATTATTTAATTCAATACTTATTAAAAAGAAAATTAAATATAATTTTTATATTAAAATTCGAAATACTAATTTAATATTTAATATTAATATAACGAAAACCAATATTACGATATAGTTCTAAGATTTATAATTTATTTATAAAGGCGTATATTATAGTTTAAACTTATATTATTCTTTTTTATTTAATTATTTAAAGTCTCGTTATTTAATATATTTGCTACTAATTTATACGAGAAAATATTAAGGAAATTCTTTTACTACTTAACGGTTTATTTTTTAACGTTAACTCTAAAATATAATTTATAAATTATCCATTATTTTTATCAATTCTTAATTAATTTTATGCAGGTATGCGTTTATTTATATCCATTTTAGTTAATTAATTATAAGCACGCGATTTTGTGGATTTTGTATGGGAAATGGTGGCGCGTTAGGGGATGGAGCGTGAGAAATTTTTTTTTTTTTTTTTTTTGGGGGGGGGGGGGGGGGTTT